>CAJNDV010032379.1:18745-41435 GCA_905221635.1 Symbiodinium sp. CCMP2456 | reverse complement strand
TATAAAATATCCCCAAAAAGGAACTACAATGGAGACTATAGGTAAACCCTCAAACCCACTCCGGGGATCAAAGACAACTTTCGACGGCTGCCAAAGCAATCCTGCACAACACTCGGTGAAGACTTCGCAAACCCTGAAGATTGCAATAACCCTTGCAGTGTAGCCTGTACGGGAACCCTATACAAAACCTACAAATTCCTGGACCCTATAGCCTCAAGTCGCGCAGATAAACCAGATCTGAATGAGTAAGACACCCCTGTATGAATCCCCACATAAAGTCTATACAGCTGGTACAGCGAACACTCGGAGATCCATGTACAACCGCGTACCCATCTACAAAACAACCCCGTTAAGCCAGGTCCTTCTGCATCCCCAGGAGGGTCGACATGGGAAGCCTGGTACTGGCACTTCAGACACACAAAGCCTAATTCCTAAGTATCAACGCCTAACCTTTTCAGGACATAATATGAAGAGCTCATGGTAAGGAACCGAGTGCTTCGGAGTTTGGAGGTTAGGCTAAGGTTTGGATTTAGGGGTGTGGCGTTTTGGGTTTTGGATTTAGGTCAGGCTAAGCCTTATCGAAACCCTTTACAAACTACCTAAGTTCGGAACCCTAAATCCTAATCCCAAACCACGAGGACAAGTGGAAAACAATCATATGGAAACTCAAAGATCCAAGTTCTGTATGGTTTGGGGTTTAAGGGTTATGGGTTTAGGGGTTTGGAGTTTTGGGGTTTAGGGGTTTGGGGGTTTAGACTTACGCTACGCGGCACCCACCACGGACTTACTAAGACCCAACTTTTGTAAGCTGTAGGTAGACCCTTTTGCCGACTTTGTAAACACTCCTTGTGCTTGTCGTATACAATACCCGAAAGCCCTATTCTAATGATTATCAGGCTCCTCAAAAGCTCTATAGCCTGTAGCTCATAAACCCCCTATTGGGCCCTAAATACCCTTAATTGGGGACCAGATACCCCTATTTGAGGGTACTTGGAGCGTCTTGGTAGCCTATAGCCTATAAACCCTCAGAAGTTTCCAATCGCTGCAGCTCTTAGGCGACCCGAGGCAACGATTCAAATTGCGACCCAAAGACGCAGCTTCCCTTCGCTTGTCGCGCTTGCTGAAAATGCCCTCTCCAAGGAGAACAGGCCTCAAGCAGCTGGGTTGAATCAGGGTTTATGGCTTAGGAGTTTAGGGTTTAGGGGTTTAGAGTTTGGGGTTTAGGGTTTCAGGAAGTGTAGGGCCTATGGGCGTAGGCGACTGATAGTTGTGTGAAGTCAGGTGGCTTCTGGCTGTGGGGGGCACAGCCTTATCTGAGGAGTGTGTGGCTCAGGAGGCTTAAGAAAGCAATGTAGGTTTGGCAATGGATCCACTTGCTTGCCATCAGAGAAACATCGAAAAGCTGAGTTTGGAAAATCATAGCACGCTCCCGGCACGACCAAGGCAATGGTGGAGGCCTGCATAAACACTCATCACGCTACGCGTTCAATTGGCGTGGAGCTCACGAATCTTCGTGCTGGTCGCGAACATAACACTTCTTTGCTCCAGACAGTCCAAGTTCAGTTTTATGAATAAGCCTGCATGCACCCCAACTTCCTACAGCTACCATCCTTGCTAGCAGGCCCCCCACACCACATCCCCTAAAGGGCCTAAATACCAACATAGTAGATGCTTTGGTTTGAAAAGCATGCGCATGTATGTACTATATGGGTACTTGCATCTTTTCGGATCGTCTTCGTTCTCACCCCGTGATGGGAGCCAATATAGACCTCATAAAGAACCGTAGGACCCTTGTTGAACCCACTTTCAAACACAAAAGCCCCAAAGACCTTCAAAATAGACTCTATAATTAATACAGATGCAAAACACACCACGGCCACCAGCACCACCACAACCACCGCAAAACTCAAAAGCTACCAGCGGACCCCATTATAGATCCCCGTAAGGACACCCCAAAACCCTTGTAGATCCCTTTAAGGAACCCTAAACGGGACCCTAAACCCTAAACGTGGCATCTGGGCGCCCCTGCAGAGTGATCAAGAACCGGCGTCTGGCGGCCTAGCTCTTCCGTCTTGAAACCGCAGTAGACGACAGGGCTCTTAAGGATTAAGATGGAGTCTCAGAGCTATAGGAACGACAGGGTTCTTAAGGATTAACGTGGAGTCTCAGAGTTATAGGAAAAAAGGGGGTCTTGCAGGATCCTGTGTTGTGTCAATATAGTGGTTGCATGGAGGTTGCAAGTTGGCAGCTGGTGTGAGCGCCTGTGCCGATTGTAAAAAGGACAACTCGACAGCCTTGTGTGTCCTGTGGATCTTTATGACAGCTTGCCAGAGGTGAAGTCAGGCTGCCTCTTGCAACTTGTAGCTTTAGTGCAGCTGTAGCACCAACTTATCCACAGCTATTCCCAACAGCCTGTCTCTGTGCTTCGTTTACTAGCTGTCTCAAACTTCACTCCTCTATTTGCCATGAACTTTCATAAATGCTCAAGCATAGTTTGTTCGTGCCGTGCAATCATATCCAAACCATCCAAACCATGACCGCTCCTAATGAACAAGCAGTGCAAGGGGCATTCAGACCCAATGAGAATATTGATACTGAATGGTCTTGACACCATGCCAAGCGGAGCTCCCTATACCCCAAGCTTTTATACCTGAGCCCTACAGCCGCAGCCCACATGCAAATCTGTCGACACTACAGCTTAAGATAGGGGCCTTAATCACTAGAATAGGGTTTTGGGGCCCTTACTACTTTATTCATAATTATAAGGAACCCCCAAGACCTTATTTCAATTATTAAGGCCCCAATTTTACAGCAGAGGCATGCGATTCAGGAAGAGCCCTGGGACTCCTGCACCCTGCAGGAGCAACACGAACATCACCGATGCCAACGCCAACAAAAACTTGCAACGCCTTGCAGCTCCTCTTCTGGACGCTATAGGAGAAGCCCAGAAGATCCAAACGCAAAGAGTGGCCATTGAAGGGCATACCCTCCAACACCAAAAACTCTGGACCCAAACTGACCCAGAACCAACCAAAAGAAAACATGTCTGAGTCTTTCAGCACCCAGTCTACGCATTTGTAGACACTACCATAAAGGGTCCAACTATCTAACTTAATAACACCTTCTCCCAAAACTGTTAAGCTACAAAGCTACTAGCGTAAACAGGCTCGGAGCCCTTCGTCTACTCTTCAGCCATAAGCTATGAACTCGAAGCCGAAACCCTTAAACCCTTAATACCCTTAGCCCGAAACACCATCCCCTTAAACCCTAAGCCCGAAGCCCTCAAACCCTAAACCCTAAACCCTACACCCCAAACCCTTAAACCCTAAACCCTTAAACCCTAAACCCCAAACCCTTGAACCCTAAACCCCAAACCCTTGAACCCTAAACCCTAAATCCCAAAGCCTTAAACCCTAAACCCTGAACTCTGAGCCGAAACTTCCTTCAGAGGGTCAGGCCGTGAGATCCTTCTGCTTTTCTGGCGCCTTGAGCTCTTGAGGACTCTAGGTTTAGGGTTTAAGGTCTAGGGTTTAAGGTTTAGGGTTTAAGGTTTAGGGTTTAAGGGTTTAAGGGTTTAGGGTTTAAGGGTTTAGGGTTTATGGGTTTAGGCTTTAGGGGGAATATTGTTGCTCAAGCGGTTTTCAGGGGCTGTCTGCGGTAGTTCGGGAATGTTTGTCAGTGAGCTGCTTGGAGGGAGGGCCGGCTTAGGGATTATTTGGAGGGGCCTTTGGGGGTGAGGGCGTTGCGGGTTTCCAGGGCTGCGTTGGGTCTTCTTGGGGTTCAGGGGTCATCCCTCCCATACTGCACAATTTTTTGGGCTGAAGGGCTAAACCACGTGAACCCCAAAGCTCCCGAACCTTTTCATGCTAAACTGCTGCCAGTGTATAGGGGCTCAGGGTTTAGGAGCCCTTACATGCAAACACTCTTTACCCCAAAAACCCTGCAACCCTCTAGCTTGCACCCTTACATTGAACACCCAACCATGTTGAATCCTGCCATCATAATATATGCTCTACATTAACCCCAAATAAACCCAAATTTGTTGATCAAGGACTTCAAAAAATTAAGAGATCATGATCAGCAACCTCTTAATTTTCCAGGGTCCAGCTAACTCCACCTCCCCCAAATCCCCCTTCACACTCTGCGAAATCAAAGCGCCTGCGAGGACTTCTCGGCCAGTCGACTAAGTGTGGGCACGGCTGCACCGTGCCGCAGCCGAGCCTGATGTGAAGCTCGAAGTTTTCAGCGTTTACCCTAAACCCTAAACTTCCAAAGCCCTATAGGGATTAGGGTTTGGGGCTGTGGTTGCATTGTTTCAGGCTTTTTGGGGTTCGACTGTCTCGCCGCTTGGCGAGCCGTGTGACTTCGGTAAATGAGGTCTGCTCCGAAAAAATGGCCCGAAGACTTGGTAACAGTAAACCCTTATAGTCCCCATACATATAGGGGTTTCCGAAAATAGGGACCCTAATATAGTACCCTAATTAATAGGATCCCTATTATAAGGACCCCAAAAGAAGGTACCCTAATTTTCTGAAACTCCCATATAGATAATCTATCTAGTTAAAACGTTGTTTTGGGATGGATTCGTTACTTGAAGTAGTTCCTTTACACAATGCATGATCTACCCAAACCCGCCTTCAATTGCTGAGGACGATATAATATGAGAAAACTGTGAAGCACATACAGAGACATTAAAAACGAAAGGACCTGTCTAATTATCCAGCCTCTCGCAGTACATGTTAAACCAAACACCCCAAATTACCTTGCAATCCGTCAATCTCTGACTTGCTCAACCACAATAGGCAAGTTCAAGCAATCCCTGAATTAATTACATCCTACCTAAACTGGAGCTCAGGGTTTAGAGTGTAGGGGGCTCAGCGTTTAGGGTGCTGGATTTCGGCTTTAGGAGTCAATGACTTCCTAGTGGGCTAAACAAAACAGTGACTACTGTACGTGCAGAGAACATAGATAAGCCCGTATGGAGCAGACAAGCCTTTCCTGCGCCCCGGAAACCCTGGAAAACAAGCTTTAGGGCTTTTTAAGGTTTAGGGTTTATAGTTTATGGTGTATGTATTCTACAACTGTATAACACCCTACAGCCAACTGGAACTTGAATTCCATGCCAGTGCCACGAGGTCATCCCCGTTTGCATCCAACAGCAGCTTCACCTTGGATGGTTGTGTACTTATCTTCGCGGGAACTCCAATAGCCTCCTATATCTAGTATATCTACAGCAGGATACTTAACATGGGCATGGAGTGCTTGGCGGCTTTGGGCCTCCCCTTGCATGCTTGATCTTCGTCTTCAGACGACAAGCCCTCTGAGGGAATGCACTGTTGATGGGCACATGGGATCTTTTCTGAGTTTCAAGCACGGTAAACTCTCTGCTTGGGGTGGTTGATTATACATTCAATCTCAATCTGTAAAGCCCTTCGAGTTTTAAGCATGCGACTTTGGTCAGATGCTTTAAGAATAAAATGAACATGATTTCGGCGCTTCCGGGCATGGTAAAACTGGGCCATTGAGATTAGGTGGCCTGGCTGCAGGCAAGAAGCAGTGGCTGCCTGGTTTGGACTCTTGCCTCGGAGTTGGGAGACACAGGTTCTGGTAATATAGGAACCTGATTAAGAAAACCCTGTGCCTCTAATGGGGTTCTTAATATTAAACCTAAGATATTGGGGTTACAACTTAGGAACCTGATTAAGAAAGCCTGTGCCTTTATTGGGGTTCTTAATATTAAACCTAAGATATTGGGGTTACAATATAGGAACCTGATTAAGAAACCCTGTGCCTTTATTGGGGTTCTTAATATTAAACCTAAGATATTGGTGTTACAGGGCCAGGGTTTGTTAATCAGGTTCCTACATTAGGGTCACTGCGTACATGTGGTTTGTCCGCTGATGACGTTCATGCAAGGCTTGGATTCGGGGTAACACCCTAGCATGAACTCTCCTTTTTGAGAAGCCCCTACATTGATGCAAACCCCAAAACATCTGGTTATGTACGCCCTGAGCACACACAAACAAGAATTGTAATTGAGCCGGCTCGACCAAGCGCAGCAAGCCTCTGAGTAAAGCATATTGTGAACTTTCGAAAATGTTGGCTTTGTTTTTGACCACCCTCTGCAGGGTTTAGGAGTTTCGGGTCTAGGACCGCGAGGCTTAGAAACGAGCAGAAGCCCATTTGCTAATATAACCTTTCTGTCACTGCTTGATACTACGGGGCATTGCAGCTCGTCAGCAGCTGGTAACATCCTTTGCTATCACATATTTGCTTCTTGTTGGCAATAGCAAAACCCTTATTCAAATTCAGAAACACCCATTGAATGGCCACTGCTGGTGAACATCGCTCGCAATAAATCCCATGATCCGAGATCCCCTGCCAAAGAGCCTACCATCGGGCTCCACGCAGTAACGAAGCAGTGAACACCGTTTTGCACTTCTCACGACTCTCAGACAAAACAAAGTATCTGTCTCTTCTCACTCGTGGGCACGGACGCTTAGCAGTCAGGCTAGGGCTCAGGGCGAACAGGGCAAACTAGCGGTTCATGCGTGCATATGTGTGTATACGGATATGTTAAGCTGTCTCAAATAAACGAAAGTTTTGGCTCAACCACATGCTGGGGTGAAACGTCCTCCCTGTGCAAAGGGAGGTGTGCCGAGATGCCCCGAACTGTACATCAAAGAAAGACAAGTGACCGACCCTTCAAAGAAATCCAGGGCCTTGCGGCGAGGGCTTCGGAGTCTAGAGGGTAGACCCTAAACCCCCTAAACCCTAGACCCTAGACCCTAAATCCCTAAACCCTAAACCCTAACTTGCAGTAGGCTGTGCATGCCTTCGCGGGCCTTTCGGCTTGATCTGCATCCAGCCGTGCATGCTTTGGGAGCTTCTCAAGCCTACTAAGGTCTCCCCTATCTGTGGCTGATATACTGCTTAGTAGCTGGGTTTAGGGTTAAAGGTTGTAAGGTAGGCATGATGTCCTTACCTTGGGATCGTTTGGGAGAAGGGAAAAACGAATTTCTCTGAGAAACTCCCAGATCTGACTACAAGCGCCGAGATCGCTGGATGGCAGTAGGGCTTTAGGTTGCATAAGGTTTAAGTTTAGAGTTTAGGGCTCAAGGTGTGGGGTTTCGCTTCATACTCTAATCACTAGAGCTCTCATTATAATAAGGAACCTCCAAAGTAGTACTGGTAATTATTTATGCCCCTGCAGTACGGAAACCTAGCAAAGCCATTAAAGAACAAATCCTACAGCAAAAAAACATTATCGGGTGCTCTGATCAGAGGGGTCAGGTCCTCCACAAGTGCTCTAAACCCTAAACCCTCTGAAAGTGCCCTAAACCCTAAACCCTCTACAAGTGCCCTAAACCCTCTGAAAGTGCCCCAAACACTAAACCCTCTGAAAGTGCCCTAAACCCTAAACCCTAAACCCTCTGAAGGTGCCCTAAACCCTAAACCCTCTACAAGTGCCCTAAACCCTTTGAAAGTGCCCGAAACACTAAACCCTCTGTCTGAAAGTGCCCTAAACCCTAATTAAACCCTAAACCCTCTCAAAGTGCCCTTAACCCGCTGAAACTGCCCTAAACCCTAAACCCTAAACCCTCTCAAAGGGCCCTAAACCCTAAACCCTCTGAAAGTGCCCCAAAAAGCCCTACGCCCTGTCCGGTGTTCTTGGCTTCCCAGAGACTCCAATATCCCTTCATTAAGGAATATACCTTAAATCATAGTAGGGATCCTACTATAACTTAAGGAATATTCCTTAATTAAGGGATATTGGAGTCTCTGCCCCAAAAGAGCTCTAAGCCCTAAACCCTAAACCCCTAAACCCCTAAAACCTAAACCCTAAGCCCCATAAAGCTCTATGCCCTGTCCGGCGATCTTGGCTTCTTTGAGCTCTCTTAGCCCTCGGAATCTTCCGAGTCGTTGATGCTGCTGCCGCTGAGGGAACCTCAGCCATGGCTTTTGGGGCTTTTAGGGGTTCCCTTGTAAGGGATACTATAAGGATTCTACAAGGATACTATAAGGATACTATAAATATTCTATAAGGATAGTATTAGGGGTTCCCTTGTAAGGGATACTATAAGGATTCTATAAGGATTCCAGAAGGATAGTATAAGGATACTGTGAAGATGCTATAAGGATACTATAAGGGGTTCTACAGGGATACTATAGGGATTCTACAAGGATACTATAAGGATACTATAAATATTCTATAAGGATAGTATAATACTATAAGGATACTATAAGGATTCTAGAAGGATAGTATAGGGATACTGTGAAACATACTATACGGATACTATAAGGGGTTCTACAAGGATACTATAAGGATTCTATAAGGATTCCAGAAGGATAGTATAAGGATACTGTGAAGATACTACAAGGATACTATAAGGGGTTCTACAGGGATACTATAGGGATTCTACACGGATACTAAAAGGATACTATAAGGATTATTTTCAGATAGTATAAGGACACTGTGAAGATACTGTAAGGATGCTATAAGGATAGGATGCGATAAGGATTCTATAAGGACTCTAGAAGGATTCTAGAAGGATACTATAAGGATACTGTGAGGATACGATAAGGATACTATAAGGATTCCGTAAGGATACTATAAGGATACTATAAGGAGACTGAAGATACTATAAGGATATTCTAAGGATTCTCTCAGGGATCTAGAAGGGTTCGGCGCTTCAGGGTTTCAGGCTTTAGGCTTTTGGGGTTTGGGAGTTAGGGTTTGGGGTTTAGGGGTGCAGGGCTGTAGGGTTCGGGGGCTTGGCGCTTTGGGATTCCAGGCTGTCGTGCTTTAGGCCGATAGCCGGGTTTCCGTAGTGTCTTGTTCGGCCTTTAATCGGGCTTTACAGGGCCTTCCAGTCTTGGGGCTATTAGTAGTAGAGAACCTAAACCCGAAGCCCTAAAGCCAAAGCCCTAAACACCTAAACTGAACCTTAAACCCTAAACCCTGAACCCCACACACAAAGCCCTAAACCCTAAACACCTGAACTTAATTGCAAAGGGCCCCTTCGTTCAAAGCTGTCGGATCCCCGGCTCTTGCTTCGAAACCCGTCGGCCCAGGAATGGAGGGTTTAGGGTTTATGGTTTAGGGTTTAGGGTTGAGGGTTTAGGGTTTAGGTACCGAGGTGCATCAAACATGGGGCAAAAACAACTGTTTCGGGGGAAGGTCGCGGTATTTTGCGTGGATTTTCGGGCGTCAGTTCTCATCAGGGATTTTGTGGGGGGCGGTGGGGTATGTCATAGTATCATAGAGGGCCCGAAAGGAGATACGTCTTCTCATGTCTCGTCACTAGTACGATTACTCAAACCCCCTACATTAATTGCAACCTGAAAGGCTCAAATTATGGGAGCGCCTTGGCCCAAATAGCCGAGTCACGCAAGTTGTACATGGTCCACTACAGAATCCGGACAACCGTAAATCCTAAACCGTTATCTTCGTTGCTGTACAGCTGGTTCGCTTCGAACCCTATACCGGGTACTATACCGTTGCTGTTTGCATGAAGGCTTGGGCCTTGGAAGCGTTGCTCTGTAGGGTTCTATATGTTCCGTAACGGGGTCCTCCTAGTAGAGGGTACTATAGGATTCTATGGGGTTCTATAGCAGAGTACCCTTTAATTACGTGTACCAAAGGGTTCGATTCAAGTTACCCGGTCACAGGTTTAGGGTTTCACGCGGACATAATTAGAGCCTCAATTTACCTTAGGGTTTACGCTTGAGAGCGCGTTGTTACCACGACGACAGCAAAAAAATAATCCACACCATAACAAGAAATATTGGTACCACGACAGCAACACAACTTTACCACGACAGCGCATGAACACCTCGCCACGACAAGGGATGAAAACCTCACCACGATAAGGGATGAACATCTCAGCACGACACAGCAGCAGCAGCAACAGCAGCAGCAGCAGGAGAAGGGGGAAGAATCATTTTGCAGGGGGGAGGACGCGCGGGAATCACCATTTTGCAATTCTCAGAGCCTAAATCCTCAAAAATGTCTCCCGCCTGTGGCTGGAGAGTGGGGGGGGAATCGCCGTCGTGCGATTTTCACAGCCTACCTCCTTCCAAAAATGATTCTGCCCCTGTGCCCCCCTCTCTCCACCACCACACGCGGGGGAATCACCGTTTTGGAGGATTGAGGCTCTGAAAATGGCAAAATGGTGATTCCCGCGCGTTCCCCCTTCTTGGTAGACTTGATTGTTCAATCTCGCCAAAATAGTGGCCGCCCCAAACCCTTGTCAGTGTAAGACAAAAGCTTGTCGTTGTGGTTGGAAAGCTTGTCAGTGTGCACTTAAACCCTGTCGTGGTAAGGACCTACTCTGGTTTACGGTTTAAGCACATACTGTAATTATGTTAGGGGTTCCAGGTATGTCCCCACCAATCCTGCTCGCTGAGGGTGGGCGGCTTCGGAAGCCTGCAACAAAATACCGAAAAACGGTTGCTCAGGCACCACACTCCTAACACGTGCCCCAGCTAGAATCCCTAATCTACAGGGCCTCAAGCCCTTACCGAGGCCTCCGTAACCCTAAACCCTATATCCAGCTCGTTTATGTATCCCTTTCCCTGTTTGACGAGGGGCTGCAGCCAGAGCTGCCGATAGAGCTTCCGGATGTATCGTGCGAGTGGTTGTCTGAACCTAGGCAGAAAGGGCTGACGAAAGGGACCTGCATACGTACCAACTTGCCAACTTACTCTTCCTTCGGCTTCCTTCGTATATGTATAGGATGATCTACCCCGAAACCCCAGTCTAGCCTTGAACTAAAGGCTCCTATGTAAGGCTGGAGGGTGGAGGGTGTAGGGCAAGCTTAGGGACTGCAAAAACGAGGCGCATGTGTGTGTGTGTGTGTGTGTGTGTCCACCTTTGAGTCCCTTTCTAGGCCTTCGGCTTAGACGATCTACCGGCTGGAGGGGCTTGAAGAGGTGGTCCTTTGTGAAAGGGTTTAGGGTTGCGGTCCGGAGATTTTCGGGTTTGGAGATGAATGAGCTGAGTCAGGCCGGAGCCGAGGGATCGGGTTGTAAGATGGAATCTTCGGATCTGAAGGAGTGTGGGGGTGACGGGCTCGGCTGGATTTTTTCTCATGTTCGAACCCTAAACCCAAAACATCCTAGAGACAGCCCAGGGAGATGCTCTAATGTTTGGGGGGTGGGAGGAGCTCGGAGGGCGAGCTTTTTGGAAGGCCCCGGAGCAAGGCTCAGGCTAAGCTTCTTTTCTTTTCAGGATATGACGGGTAAGATAGGGGCCTTCATCATGAGAATAGGGGTGGGGTGTCCTTTTCTCTAAAGTTTTCTTACGGGAACCCTAGGGGGTGCGATTGGTAGTTATTCCGACCCCGACATTATTGGATTTGGGCTCCCACATGGCTTGATTGCGGCTCTAGCGTGCGAAATCTAGGCAAAAAGAACCTACAGGGTTTTCGATCTCGACCCGAAAACCCAAAACCCTAGCCGCCAGAGCGATCCACTCAGTCTTAGCACTGATTGCTACATCTGCTGCTTTTGTCCGCGGCCAGGATGAGGCTGTGCAATAAAGACTACTCGTCAGCAAAGGAATACAAACGGTGCAGGGTTCTGGGTATTTAGAGTTTAGGGACAATTCCCTCCTGTCACTCACTCATAGACTTGTACGTAGCTTCTTGGCGTTGGCAGCTTCCGTGTCACCATGTGTTCATTGCAACCAACCGCTTCAGCAGCACAAGGACGAAGGACGCAGCCAAGACAGACAAGCAAACCCTAAACCCTAAACGCTAAACCCTAAGCTGCAGGGCCGGAGCCTTGCGGCAAAAGAACCTGCTGAACTGTTGAGAAAATGTGCAGGGTTTTGGGCATTGGCGCACGGAGAAGCACAAGTTCTACACCAAAACCTGTAAGCCACTAAACCCTAAACCCAAACCTCTCAGCGATTAAACCCCAATGAACCCTAAACCCTAACCTCTAACTCTAAGCTATTAAACCCTAAATCCTAAACCCTAAACTCTAAGCCATTAAACCCTAAATCCCAAACCTTTACCTCCAAACCATAAACCCTAAATCGTAAACCCTAAGCTCTAAGACAGTAAACCCTAAACCCTAACCTTCAAACTATTAAACCCTAAATCCTAAACCCTAAACTCTAAGCCATCAAACCCTAAACCTAAACCCTAACCTCAAAGCCATTAGACCGTAAAGCCTGTGTCTAAACGCCTGGGCTCCCGGCTGCCCTCCCGATGGTGCTTGCGGCGCACGGCCTCTTGCGGAGACTGTTGTTGGGTTTTAAGGCTGGGTTTAGGGTTTAGGGTTTAGGGTCAGTGTAAGTTAGAGGAAGTCGGTTTGGGGGTTAGGGCTTAGGGCCTTGATCGGTTCAAACATCTACGAGGGTGATCGTATATTTTCTGAGGGAGGGGGGTATATCATAGAGTAGGATGTGTATAAGAAGGAACCCAGTACTAGTGTTCATAATTCGGAAGGCTTCTGCGCAACAGTGGCTTTGCGGACGGTTCTAGAAGGATTGGGGCTTGGGTTAGGTTTTAGCGTTCAGGGCGTTGGGTGTCCTGGCTAAGGGCTTGGGGTTCCTAGTGGATTTCCTCCAAAGCTAAGAGCAAGTGAAAGTAGCTCTCCAACCCTTACCATCACAAAGTGGTCAGCAGTCACAGTATGTCCTTCCGTCACCATGACATGACCGTCTTCCAGAGCAACTTGGCAATCAACGTGGGCATCGGTCCGATCTACGTACTGTTTCATAAGGTTTTTGAGTTTAGGGTTCTGGGAATCCGGCCGTTGGTTCCTTGTCCAGGGACCCCGATACACTGCATTTGAGGAAGAAGCCCAACCATGTGGGCAGATTCTGCTCTTGTTACATCGAGCCCACCCAACACCGCCTTTGTTGGCGTCAAAGTCTGCTGAAAAATAGTATTCCCTAACCCTCCGGGTACCTACTATATAGGGCCTTAGGGGCTCTAGTACCCTATATAGTTGGTACCTGGGGGGTTAGGGATTGGTCTCAACAACACTCGCATTGCGCTTCTTCTTCTGGTTTCCGGAACGGTGCCCAGCCTGCCCATACCCGCCATCCCAAGGTCCGTAACATTATCAAGGAACAGTCCCTGAACCGAACAAGGCGGACCAACAAACAAACCGAAACCCGAAATCCTGAAACCGACCGGAGCCTTCTCCAGCAGGTACTCGATGTGGGCAAGACGTGCTTCCGGAGTGTCCTTCAGTTTAGGGTTGCCGCGCTGACAGAGAGGACCAAGTCAGCTCACATAGTTCGGGCTTTGCCCTCAGCCTGCAAAAACTGCTACTGGCCGCTTTGCAAAGGATGTACAAGATGCTGCTACATGTTGTGAGCAGCAGGGGGAGGAAGGATGTACAACAGTATACAACCCCCAGTTTAGGGTTTGGAGCGCGGGGATGCTGGATGACGGTGCCCCATGGGGCTTAGGGTTTACCCATAGGCCCCATAGTAGTTCCTTTTTGGGATAACCTAATAGGATCCTAAATGCAAGCCACAAAAAGGAACTACTATGGGGTCTTAGGGTTTATAGGGCTTTGGGGAGCTTTGCGGCACCTACTCTTCTACCCCAAGCCAAGACAAGCTTACAGGAGCTCCAATCCCCAAGCGCAAAAACCCTCAAACCCCCCACATAACCTTACACCTCAAGACAGACGCCAAGCAAAAAACACGATGCACCACCCAAAACTTAAAAAAAAAACACACCACCCGAACGCTGAAAACTGAACCCCTAGACTCCCTAGACCAAGCACCCGAAATCCATCCTCCTGAACTCTAAGGGTCCAGATATGCGACCAGACTGGAAGCACCTTCGAACCCTAAACCCTGAACCCGCTCCATCTAGTGAACTCAAAAGGCCTGAATATCCGGGTGGCAGGTCCGAGAAATGCCTTCCGAATCTTAAAAAATCCGGTAACACTGCTACCGAAAACACATGACGAGCCCTCAGGGTGCCCATGACATAACTCTTAGATGGGTAGTTCTCTAAATTAGGGTCCCTTTTTAGGTCCCCCAGATAGTACGGCGCCCTTATAGAAAGGACCATGAAAGGGACTCTAATCTAGAGAACTACCCATATATCTCCGTCTTTCCTGGTTCCCCCTACAAGAGGAAAGCCCTGGCCTCTGCGGGGCCACTTTTCTTGGCCTTGTCCTCTCAGCTTTCGGGGTTTGGGTTCAGGGTTTAGGGTTCAGGGTTTAGGGTTTAGGGTTAGGTCTTGGACGGTTCAGCGCTTCGCCTTGATTGCCTTTTCTTCTGACAGTGCAACTAGCACCGACCCGGGGGGGCTGCATGCCATCTCTCCAGAATGACGTATGAGAGAGAGAGACGACAGCTGCGCTGTTTATTCTCCTTCAAATACAACACTATTGACCACCATCATCCTCATAATCATAATCATAATCATCATCATGATCATCCTCATGATCATCATCATCATGATCATCATCATCATCATCACCAAGCCAACCACCACCACCACCACCACCACCACCACCACCACCACCACCACCACCACCACCACCACCACCAAGACGCATGTTAGAGTTTCTAGATCTGGATTCCTATCACGACTACTGTTACTACCAACTTTCCCATGCCCTAAACCCCAGGATACTAAAGCATAAAAGCATAAACCCTAATCTGCAGCATTGCCTGAAGCTCCTGCCTTACAGCACAAACCCTGAAAAGTTACACACACCACCCTAAACCCTAAACCCTAAACCGAAGAAGACAACCGACATCTCTCCTCTGGCCAGGGCAGAGATGGCAGCGTCGAACCTCCATAGCGGCGGATCTGCTCCTCTTGACGGGTTTTGGGTTTAAAGTTTAGGGCTTATAGGGTTTAGGGTCTAGGGTTTAGGGTTTAATGTTTAGGGTTTAGGGTTTAGGGTTAAGGGTCTAGGGTTAAGGGTTTAGGGTTCGGGGCGACGGCTTGAGTTTAGGGCTCAGGATCCTCGGAAACGTCTGTTTTTTGGCCTCGAAGCTGCGCTTGTGAAGCCGATGTGTTCGGCAAGAATGAAATCTATGATTTCGAGAGCTTTCAGTTTTCAAGCCACCCGAAACCCGAAACCGCAAAACCCGGAGCCGCAAGGCATAAGCGCGAAGAGAAGCGGTCTCCTCGCTCTGCCGGTGGAGTCCTGCGGCCTCGTGGCTCTGGATGCAGCCTGGTGAGTCTACCCAACGGCCCCATAGTCGTTCCTTTTTGTGGTTTGTTTTTAGGATCCTATTAGGTTATCCCGAAAAGGAACTACTATGGGGCCTATGGGTAGTGTGTGGGTTTATGGGTTCAGACAGGGTCAATGGGCCGTTGGGGTCTTTGAAAAGGCTAGGGCAGGACATGTTTTGTAGGTTTAGGTCTGGTGTCAGCAAGGCTTGTTGAATTTAGGGCTTCCGGCTGCACATCCAGTCGTGCAGGCCAGTTTCTGGCTTTTTAACCACGGGCTTTGACGGCTTTGAAGATTGAGCTTTCGAACCCGTTGTCAACCCAGATTTGAGCTGGAAGTCTATTGAAATTGAGTCTATGGGTGTAAGATTGGGCTTTCTAGGAGGCCCCAGTAACCCTTAACTCAGCGACAGCTGACTCTCTGAGTAGAGGGCTGACAGGGAACAGCGCCCGACAGTCTAGGCCTAGCTTGACGAACCCATCGACCCTCTGCTGGCAGGATTGAGCTCGATTAAAGCATACCCATAGTGTCCATTGAAGTTCCTCTTTGGGCTTAACCGACTGTAGTTTTGGGATCCTATAAGGAAACCTAGGATGGGGACTACAATGCAGACTCTAGGCTGGCTTATTTGATAAATTCCCAGACCCAGAAAAGCCCAATGTTGCTATCGAAGCGGGATGCATGTTTCACAAAACAGTAGAAAGTTACCTGCAACGTCGCTCGAACTGAGGGTTTCCATTTCAAGCATCTCAGGGAAGGGAGGGATCTCAAATTCATGGCCTTATTCGGTCAGCTGGGCGACTTGGTTAAGGTAACCCAAACCTCAGAGCAAAACCCTGATTGCCAAAAATCTCAACTCTCCGAAATGCCTAAACCCTAAAACAACCCACCTTGAATCTAACGCAGACTACCACAACTGACAAAACCCTACAGCCAAACGAACACCACAACCCGAAAAACCCAACCTACACTGACACAGGGAAACCACAAACCCTAAACCCTAAACCACCCAAGCCCCCAAGACTAGGTGGCGCCCCAGACGATACTCCTTTCCAGCCCTCCCCCTCCCCCACCTGGGAGGCCCAAATCGCCTTCATCAAACTCCCTCTTCTCGTCGAGCTTGAGATCCTGGGTCATGTGCCCTAGACCCCGTTAGGATCTATAGGGTGTGGGGTTTGGGGTTCCTAAACCCTACGGTTTAGGAGCCCTGAACCCTGAAATCCTCAAGCATCCTATGACTGTCTGCACCAACAAGCGAGGTTGAAGTCAAGGCGAAGGAAGTAATATAGGGGCCGTAGACTAGGGTTTTGGGGGCCATCATACTGTAGTTATAATAAGGAGCCCCTAAACCAATATTGGTACTTGTTAAGGCCCCTACATTACATTTTGCAGCGGGCTGGCCTGGTCGCTTCTTCTGCCCAAAACGTGTGTCCAAGCAGAGACGAACCCTCGAAGCTTCTGGAACTGACGCCAGTCGCTTCGAGCCCTCATGCGGAGTACCTAACCCTTAAACCCTGAACCCAAAGCCCTAAACCCTAAACCCTGAACTCAAAACCCCTTTTTTGCATCAGGACTCGTGCAATCGCCTGAATGTCTGAGCCTACAGAAGTTCAGCTCTCATGACTGCTCAAAACCCTAAACCCTGAACCCTACAAGAACCAGTTGTGACAACTTTGCTCAGGAACCATGTCTTAGGTATCCCGCAGCCAGGTCGAGTCCAGAGTCTGGAGTCTGTGGGGCTTTTTGGGTTGATTGGCTTTGGGGTTTCTTTCCCTCCCTCTTAGCAAGGACGAGCCCGCATTGCAGGGTTTGTTCAGGGCTATTGGGGTTTAGGGTTTATAGGGTTTAGGGCTAACGGGCGAGCATCGGAACCCGGAACCCTAAATCTCTGCGTCCAGAAGTCGGCAAGGAACTTCTTCCACTTCGATTTGGGGCATGAGGCCATGGCATCGACGACCAGCGATGCCCGGTTGAGCCGGGCGAAGCCGAGAACATCCTGGTTGGTTTAGGGTTTAGGGTTTAGGATTTAGGGTTTAGGGTCTCAGCGAGTCGGTGCTACCTTGTGCTTGGAGGTTTAGAGTGTATACCCAGGACCTTCAATGTAGTTCCTTTTTGGGTCTGTAATGGTTTTTGGGTGAGGATGTATAGTATAATATCCAAAAAGGAATTACATAGGAGGTCTTGGGTTGGGGTTCAGGATGGTTCGGGTTGAGTGTTGGGGTTCTGCGCGGATACTTCTATAGAACTTTCGTGAAGCAAGAATCCCTCAACCTTGCTCGGCCCCCGTCAAACTTAAAACGCTCCGCCAGGTTTGGCGTGAAGGTTTGGGATACCCTCCCCCGTGTACCCAGAACCGTCTGGCCCAAGATTACCACGATCCTTGTTGATGTACTCGTACGTCTGGTTCAGCTGCGCAATCAGCAGGTTCAGCAAAAGCACCACGGAGACTAAGAGAAAGAGGTAGATCCTGGGTAGGGGAGCCGACCGCGAAAAAGCAAAGCAAGCAGACATGTAACCTGTAGACTCCGGAAACCCAAATCCTGATCATGCAGGAACAGCTAGAGCCGGAACATGACATGAACAGAAACACGTCGGTTTAGCAACCTAAAAGAAGTGGAGATTGCCCTGCATGGTGAAACTCTCTGGGACCACTACGCTCGAATCCGGCACCATGAACGTGACAGCAAGCATCAGATAAAGCGTAGAATGTGGGACCAAGTCACATCATCAAGAGCATGGGATCAGGCTGGATTTCGCGGAAGTCTCCCTGGTAGAGACTCACTGTGATGGAGAACAGCGAAATAATCGCGTTCCACATGTCGTTGAAATCTCCCCCATCATCACCACATCGCCTTGGAGTTCGGACCCGCGTGCCACACCCTTCAAGGTTGTAATTATTGTCATTAATAACATTGCTATATTCCTTTTTATTCTTACTATTATTGTTGCTGCTGTTGCTGTTGCCGTTGTTGTCGTCGTTGTTGCTGTCGTCGTTGTTGTTGTTGTTGTTGCTGCTGCTGCTGCTGTTGTTGTTGTTGTTGCTGCTGTTGTTGTTGTTGCTGTTGTTGTGGTGGTTGTTGTTTGTTGTTGTTGCTGCTGTTGTTGTTGCTGTTGTTGTGGTTGTTGTTGTTGTTGCTGCTGTTGCTGTTGCTGTTGATGCTGTTGATGCTGTTGATGCTGTTGATGCTGTTGTTGTTGTTGTTGTTGTCGTTGGTTGTTGTTGTTGTTGTTGTTGCCGTCGTAGTCGTCGTTGCTGTTGTTGTTGCCGTCGTCGTCGTCGTCGTCGTTGTTGTTGTTGTTGGATAACCACCAGCAGCATTATGTCATGCACCGTCGTCATATCCAGGTTCATTGGGAAACACTGCCATCAGATTCTTGCTCGCCATCATGCTCAATATTCTTACCGCTACCATCGCAGGTACAGTCAACATCGACCATCATGATTCAATTCAAAAATAAGCTGAGTGCACCTTCACCCTCATTATCCACATCGACGCTGCCGTCATCATGTCCAACTTCATCATTAGCAGTTTCCCCAGCTGCGTGCTGGTCACTATTTCTGATGATGGTGATGCTGGGGCTGTCGACGGTGGTGTGGATGCTGCAGCTGCTGCTGAAGATGATGATGCTGATGAGACAAATTTGTTGGGCTTACGACGCCGTTGAAGGCTTCGAGTCTCGAGATTTGTTTTTGCAGCTTAATGGCATGGATCCGAATTTTCCCTGAGCCATCAACCCCAACTCGTAGACGCTGATCAACACACCAAATCTTAGACCCAAGATTCTATCAAGTTTCTGATTCTAGTTAGTAAGCTTCACGAGGCCGGGTGGCGCTCGGAGTGCCGTCTGGAGTGACATCGTCCTTACAGGCCAGTCGATCTAGCAGAACAGGCAAAGGACTTTAGGCTTGGGCTTCAGGTCCTCTGCAAGTGTCTTGAAATCGTCAATCGGGATTTCCTCTGCCCACCACTTACGTACGTATCATCGACATTCCACTGCTTGGGGTCGGAACTCGGGTCTCTTCTCTTCGGTGACGAGGGGGCGGTGCTTGGGGCTTGAGGTGGATGCTGCGGCATTACGTGCCGGGTTACCCTAAACCCTAAAACCTAAACCCTAAACCCCAAACCCTAAACTCTAAACCCTAAACCCTAAACCCTAAACGGGTTTGTGGTGGATCCCGGTGCAGGGCACAGTTTGCGGCTCAGGCTGTGCATCTGCTTGCACTGAGCGTCTCCCGGGTCTGGCATACTTGGAGGGTCGGGGGACTTAGGGTTTAGGGTTTAGGGTTTAGGGTTTAGGGTTTAGGGTCATTTTATAGACTTATAAGTACTTTAACCACAATTAGGGTCCCCTTTAGGGAACTCATAAGTCTACCTACTACCTACTTACTAGGTCCCCCGACCCTCCAAGTAAGGGCCTAATTACAGAATAGTTAGAAAAGGGTTTAAGGGTCCATTCTGGTATACTTATAATAGAGAACCCAAGGGAATACCCTAAACCCTAAACCCTAAACCCTGTAGGCCCCTATATCATATGACAACATTCAGGACTGCATCTGCCCTAGACCCCAAGTTCTTAAACTAAGGGTTCAGGGTTCCGGGTTTAGGGTTGCGGTTTAGGGTTTAGGGTTTAGGGTTTAGGGTTTAGGGTTTTGGTTTTAGGGTCCAGGGTTTAGGGTTTGGGGCTCGGGGTTACGGGTTACGGTATAGGGTTTAGGGTTTCGGATTAGGGTTCATGGTTATGCTCTCAGCTCCTCCCAAACAGGCACACGGTGACGCTAAGAGTCATCTACCCAGTAAGCATCCCCAAGTACAAGAGAAGGAACAAACATGCCAGAAACAAGGGAGGTTCATGTCTGATGTGCTGCAGTCCAGGAGTCCAGATCATGTCAAACGGGTCTAAGTTAGAATCCACTACCTTAGGGGCTGAGTACCCTAGCCCAAAAAAAGGTTAACCTGTTGAGTGATAGTAGGATTCTAAGAGCCTCAAAAGGTTAAAGGTTACCTACTCAGCCACTAAGCTACAATGCCAAACCCTAAACACTAGACTAGACTGTACATCCTCTGCCCACGACTTCCACTTGACCAAAACCCTAGCTCCCTTATTCGAGGGAAGAGGTTGATGTGTCCCTAGAGCTACAGGCCTAAGGCCGTTCCACACCCTAAGCCAACAACTGCTGCACCCTCATGCAAAGCTGCCAAATCCAAAAACGGCGGCCTTTGATGAATGGGAATCGGAGACTTCGAGTTCCAAGCATAGAAGCCTCTGTATGATTACTTCATCTTAGGTACCTGATACAAGCCAGACCCCTACAATCGTGCTGCAAACAATCAACGAATACAGGTTTCAATCGTTGCCTTCAAGAACCAAGCGGCCTCCTGACCGGTTTCCCGGACCTCGTTGAGGGCAACGAGGTGGCAGATGCCCTGGCATATGATCTTCGCACTAGTTACCCTAAACCTCGAACCCTAGCTACACTGAATCATTACACACCTGTCGCTCGAATTGGCTTCCGCTTCTTGAGGCTTTTGACGAAGGTCCATCTGCTCAAACCTTATAATGTATCGCGCTTAGTAGTGGCTAGTCTGCACGAAGTCAGCCGTGTTACGTGCGCATATGTGTAAGCCTCAGAACCTTCAACCCTCATCCCTCCTCTGGTTAATAATACCATAAATATAATAAAGTATAATATAGAAGACAAGATAATATATACATAAATAGATAAATCTATATACATATATATATATATATGGTTGAGACAATAGCGGACCCAAGTCTAGACACGTAAGGGTCCGCATGAATAATGCTAGGTTTCCCATTGGCCCCGCAATGATGCGGGTCTACTACTGTAGTCTCCATTGTAGTTCCTTTTTTGGTTTCACCAATTATGCATTAAGGAATTTATAAGGTATCCCAAAAAGGAACTACAATGGAGACTATAGGTACTACTGTAGTCGGTCCAAAAACGGGCAAGCGGGTACTACTGGGAGCCCAGAACCCGAAAGGTACCTGCGACACCGCTTTAAGAACCCTAAACCCTGATCCCTAAAAGCCTAAACCCTAAACGATACCTAAAGCCCTATAAACGCTAAAGCTTTACCCCCAAAATCCTAGAACAAGCCCTAAACCCTTAAGCACAAAACTTGAAAACAAGCCCTAAACCCTTGAACCCAAAACCCGAAAACAAGATCTAAACCCTTGAACCCCAAATCCAAAACAAGCACTAAATCCTGAAACTCGAAACACCGAAAAAACCTAACCCAAAGCCCTTAAACACAAAACCCAAAACCAAACCCTAAACCCTCAAATTAAACCCCAAACCCAAAAACACACTCTGAGCACGACAACAAAATCCTAAACCCTTAAATTAATCCCAAAACCATCGCAAAAAACAAAAAAAACACCAAACCCTTGAAGGAATGAACTCCAGAACGCCTCGGTCCGGCCTCTGAGTCCATGGAGGGAGCAATGGACCCGAGGTACGCCTAAGAAGTGAAGGGTTTAGGTTTTAGGTTGGTTGGTTGGTTGGTTTAGGGTTTAGGGTCTAGGGTCTAGGGTTTAGGGTTTAGGGTTTTAGGGTTTAGGCTTTATGGTTTAGGCTTTAGGGTTTAGGCTTTAGGGTTTAGGGATTCAAGTTTCGGCATTAACTCGTTACCCATAGGCTCCATCGTAGTTCCTTCTGGGGACTACCTTATAGGATCCTAAATATATACCACAAAAAGGACCTACAACCCTAAACCCCACACCCTAAAACCCTAAAGCCCTAAAACCCTAAAACCCTAAACCCTAAACCCCAAATCCCAATGGAATTTTTAAGTCTAAACTAGTCCTTTCTAACTAGCCTTCTTCCTGCCCAGAGCATGGAGGCCCTAGCCCTCGCAATCCTCCACATCATAAGTTTGGGTTTAGGGTTTAGGGTTTAGGGTTCAGGGTTCAGGGTTTCGGGTTCGGGGGGGTTGTAGGGGTTTAGTGGTTCAGGGTTTCGGGCTGGGGGTTTATAGGGCTTAGAGGTTGAGGGGTTACGGGTTTAAGGCTAAGGGTTTATGGATTTCGGGACTACGACTACAACCACGGCAGCGACAACAACGACAACGTTATCAACGACAACAACAACGACCACCACCACTACTACTACCGCTACTACTCCTGCTGCTGCCACATTGTACTTTATCATTCTCAGCTCCTGCCAGAGCTCTTTGCTCCACATCCTGGCTGCAAGCTTAGAAAAACCCCCTAAGCCCTAAACCCTAAACCATAAACCCTAAGCCCCTAAACCCGTAAACCCTAAACCCTAAACCCTGAGCACCCTAAAGTGCTTAGTGGGATTGGGGTTCCGGGCCAACCGGAAACCTGAAGAGGCCCTATAAACTCCTGAGGTTCCAGTTTGCCAAGCTCTGAGGTTTAGGGTTTAGGGTTTAGGGTTTAGGGTTTAGGGTTTAGGGTTTAGGGTTTAGGGTTTAGGGTTTAGGGTATGCCACTGCCGTCGCTCATCTGCACGCTGTCTCTGTAAAACACACCTGGT
>CAJNDV010032379.1:0-18645 GCA_905221635.1 Symbiodinium sp. CCMP2456 | reverse complement strand
TGGTGTTGTTGGTGTTGTTGGTGTTGTTGGTGTTGTTGTTGTTGTTGTTGTTGTTGTTGTTGTTGTTGGTGTTGGTGTTGGTGTTGCTGTTGTTGTTGTTGTTGTTGTTGTTGTTGTTGTTATTGTGGTTGTTGTTGTTGTTGTTGTTGTTGTTGTTCTTACTGTTGCCGTGCCCGCTATGAGCAGAGCCCGCCCGCCCAGCGTCCAATAAAACTGTTGTTGATGTTGATGTTGCTGTTGCTTTTGCTGTTGCTGATGTTGTTGTTGTTGTTGTGGCAGTTGTTGTTCGTGTTGATCTTGTTGCTCGTGTTGAAATTGTTCTTATTTGTGGTGCTGCTATTGTTGTCAATGCTGCTGTTGTTGTTGCTGCTGCTATTGTTGTTGTTGTTGTTGCAGTTCCCGTTGCGTTTGCGTTTGCTGTTGTTGTTGTTGTTGGTGGTGGTGGTGCCTTTGTTGTTGTTGTTGATGATGATGATGATGATGATGATGATGATGCTGTGGATGTTGGTGTTATTGTAATTGTTATCGATGTTGTTGTTGGTGTTGCTGATGTTGTTGTTGCTGCTGTTGTTACTGCTGCTGTTGTTGGTGGTGGTGGTGGCGCTGGCGGTGGTGGTGGGGTGGCGGTGGTGGTGGTGGTTGTTTGCTGTTGTCACCCACTTGGCACGCCAATGACAGTAGTAGTAGTAGTAGTAGTAGTAGTAGTAGTAGTAGTAGTAGTAGTAAAGTACTAGTAGTAGTACTAGTAATGGTAATCATCATAACTGCCTGTCTTCGTCGGACATAAAGTTGGGGCTTCACAGGTACGAGCTCAGGAAAAAATGCGCCCTCCGCGCCGGTGATTTCAGGTTCGGGCGAGCAAATGCTCGAAGTTGGAGGCGTCTGGCATTTCGGAACAGAGGAAACCTTTAAAGTTTTGGTAATATATGTTCAGATCAGTCAGAGAGTGGAGGCCTTCCATGCGCAGCTTCGACTATTTGTCCAGGCTGCCGATCGCAGAGGATGCTGATGCTACTTCCGAAGAGAAGCAGCAAGAACGTCAAGGCGATCAAGAACCTCGGTCGGCCAATACATGTAACTCTCATGTCCGATTCAGAGCTTAGGGTTCCAAGTCCTTCTGGCCCGGTGGTTGTGGCTCCATTAGGGCTTTCACACACAGCAGTTTGCTTCAAGCACACAACAGCCCAGAGACAAAGCTGAAATCAGCACCATCGTGGGCCTCTTGGCTGAGCCCTAAGTTCACCCTTTTGCATTATCTCAGTCTCTATTCTAGGAATGTGATTGAGAAACGCATCTTTCTTAGTATGGGTCCTGTGGTTTTGTGAGAACTGAATCAAAACCTGGGACTCCCCGCCCCAAAAACTTCCCAACAGTCTCCGTCCGAAGCCGAGCT
The DNA here is from genome assembly GCA_905221635.1 of Symbiodinium sp. CCMP2456. Lineage (NCBI taxonomy): Eukaryota > Dinophyceae > Suessiales > Symbiodiniaceae > Symbiodinium > Symbiodinium sp. CCMP2456. Next base: position 17,252 of record CAJNDV010032379.1, on the reverse strand, counting down.
TCGCTGTTGGACAGGCCCTTAACCCACAAGCGCCTCTAAGCCCTAAGCTCTCAAGCCAAGTCGCTGCTTCACCTCGCCCAGCACGTGGCCTACAACCAGCAAGAATGCCGAAAGCTGCGTGGAAAAGATCGTCATGTCGATCCTGGGTACTAAACGGGTTTTGAGGGTTTCTTGGGGCCTTAGGCTTCCTGTTGGGTGTAATTAGAGTGTGTTGTAGGTCTCGGCTACTTTGAGCAGTGAGCTGGACATGTTTAGGTTCTTGTGATATTTCAAGCCGAAAACCCAAACTGCCTAAACTCGTAAGCCGTTTTAGGGAGTTCCGAACGCGGATCTCACAGCCTTCAGCAATGAGACCCAAGCCCAAACTACGTCCTGAACCCTCGCCCAACACCCTAAGACCCCTCAACCCTATAGTAAACCCTGAAACTCGCAGACACTATGTCCGGAAACTCCAAGCCGTCGGAAACGTTAACCTTCTAGAACTGGGAGAGGTGGAGTTCAGGACCCCCGAACACCAAACCCTAAACCCTAGACTTTAGAGGCTGCACCTAAGTGCGCCAGTGTAGATGTCTGTTAACCCTTTCCCAGAAGAGAAAAGGGCACGCGGCGAAACCCATTAAAACGGCTAGGAGCTAGCCCCCTTAAAAGCAGGTAGAATAAAGGGAAAAGCTTGGGCGCCAACTACGCTGGCGAACCCTAGACCTTCAACCTCAAATCCTAAATCCTAAACCTGAGACCCAAAGACCCTAAACGTTAAGCCCGAGCTCCTAAATCCTAAACCCTGTAAAAGCTCACGGCTCAGTTTATGTTTTTTTGGGGGGAGCGCTGGGCTTTAGGATTTTGGGGAGCTCAGGGCTCAGCCCAGGCTTCTGTTCAGTCTCTAGGTTCCCCTGAACACTAAGGCTACACTCGGATATCCTTTTGCCTACTATTCGGGTTTGAAGAAGGAAGCTCAAAAAAAGAAAAGGGGCAAAAGGCCACTACTAGAGAACCTAGGTACTGTATCTGTGGTCAAGCTATGGGGTTTCTCGCATGGTGGGTACGGTATTGGCACTAGTTTTAGTCTTTAGTGCTCCGGCTTAAGGAAGCTTCACAACAAAAAGCTTTGTAAGAAAGACGCAGCAGAAGCCAGTGAACGACCATGGCGATCCTTGGTGGCACCACGGGCGAATCGGCCCCCTTTCCTGCAATCTAGTGCCGAACACCGAAAGTCTACGCATCATGCAAAGCAATGAGAACCTTGCGACACTATTAAACATCACGTATAGAATATCACGAACCTTTTGAGTCAGCAGCCAAACACTTCAAAACTTCGGGTGAGGGCTTGCTCGGAGAACCTGGGACCTGTAAGAAGAAAGTCTTTGGTCTTGCACTGTATTACATGGCTTCACGGCTCGGCACCAAACATCTACCTTCCAATCTTTTGACACGCGCTTCATCTGTCCACATGCAGCAAGAATGAAGCTTCAGTGTATGCGAAAGCAGAAGGTAGCTACAGGCCAATAACTAGCTGTTGTCCCTTCGCACCGTCGTCATTGCTACCAGTGCAGTCTTCGAGGAAACAACCATGGTCTCAGCCATACATATTGTAGCATGTTACAGTATACGGCAACAAGTTTTACCATGTTATATACTTTACGCTTGCGGGAGGACGCAGGCTTCGTGCAGCTCGGCATCATCCCAAAAACAGAATACCAATATCTACCTTGGCGGCCCACATGTGGAAGAGGAGGTTTTCGACTCGCAGGTTCGCACAAGGCAGGCGCGGTTGAGGATTTCAGGTTCAGGGTTTTGCGGTAGAATGAGGGTTTAGAGGTTTGGCACCGAATACTGGTGTGTCCACTAGTCTAGGGGAGCTAAGGGTTAAGCTCTGGGGTGCTGTAAGGAGTTTAGTACCGCGAAAAGGTTAAAGGTTGCCGACTCTAGCAACCCTTAACCCTGAACCCTGAACCCTAAAGCCCTAAACCCCAAACCCTTAATTACTATGAGTACAAGATTCATATCAGGAAGATCACTAGTTCTTCTGCTGGGAAACCGCTGGGCCGCACTTTGTGGTTCCCCTTCTTCCACTAGGCTCAAGTCTAGCCTCACCCCTAAACTACCCTAAACCCTAAACCCTAGACCTTAAACCCTAAACCCCTACAGATCCCTTTAACTTAATATTAAGTGGCCCCTCAAAAACGGACCCTACTAAAACCCTCAACCCAACCCTCTATCCTGCTGACCGAGGGTCTGGCGTGCAATCTCGAGATGGTCTCTTGCATCTTTGCGGCTTTTGAGGTTTAAGGTTTAGGGTTTAGGGTTCAGGGTCTTTGCGGCTTTTATAAAACCACAAACCTAGAAGGATGAACTCAAATCCAGCTCAAGCCCCTCAAACTGCGGCCAAACCTCCAGAACCTTCATCTGAAGTGTCTACTGATTCGTTCGGGCTCATGCAACTCTCACTCGCTCAAGTGGAGGAAACCCCGATACAGAAACAGCCCTGGAACCTTCAGATCCTGCTAAAGGCCGATGAAGAAAAGCTGCTGAGTGGAGTAACGTGTGCGCAGTCATCCGTCGGCCAGTTCGGCTCGTTCGCGCAAAGTAGCATTGGCTCCAGGAACATCATAAGCACCAGCATCAGCATCACCTTTGACAAAGCAACAGCAAACGCAACACCCTGACTTAAAATCCGCACGAGAATGTGAGGTGTAACACAGGGGCTTTAGCTATGAGAATGGGATTGCGAGGTATGTCTGCATTGCATTAGGACATTATTCATATACATATATATATATATATATATATGTCTGATATGGCTCCCGAGATTACTTCCTTGTGCCTTTGAGATCGCTCAGACCTTGCGAAGTGTAGGTCGCCCTACCCTAAACAAACGTTTCCCCTCAACCCTAATCCCCAGATGGGGGTTTCCGAAAATGGGGGACCCTAATATAGTACCCTAAATGGTAGCATCCTTATTATGAGGACCCCCCAAAATAAGGCACCCTAAACCCTAAACCCTAAACCCAAAATAAGGCACCCCTACTTTTTCGGAAGCTCCCAGATCCCTAAACCCTAAACCCTAAACCCTAAACCCTAAACTCCAGATCAGAGCCGAAGAGCCGTGAAGCTGATTCGGTTGTACGTGTTCTTCTCCTGTTCAGGTGTAGGGTTTAGGGTGTAGGGTTTAGGGTTTAGGGTGTAGGGTTTAAGGTGTAGGATTTAGGGTGTAGGGTTTAGGGTTTAGGGTTTAGAGTTTAGGGTTTAGGGTTTGTTCACCATTCCCAAAGGCTCCATGTACCCAAATAGTATAGACATTGGCCCCGAAGTACCTATATAGGGACTACATTAAGGCCAAAGTATATACTATATGGGCACATGGAGCCTTAGGGATTCGGGCTTTTGGGCGCAGGGTCCGCCAAGACCCCCTACTTTACCCTACAGTAGCTATAAGAGATCATGACTGCTCACGATTGGAGAGAATAGTTGGGTTCTTGTTGAGGAACTTAAGTTTAAGCTTCATCAGCTAAACAACCCAGTAAAAAGCTCGCTAACGCTTTAGGGTTTAGGGTTTAGGGTTTAGGGTTTTAGTTTGGGCGGTCTTGGCAGGGCTTTGCCTTCACGGAATTCCTAGTGACGTGACGGGATCTCAAGGCTCTGGTGCTGAGGCTTCGTGTTTGGTGTGCTTTAGGGCCGCAGGGCATAACGACTATCATTATTAAAACTGCTACTATTACTACATTAATTAACTACAATTCCCAAGAACGGTATAACTATATTCGTTGGTTTGGTGTGTTTAGGGCAGTAGCACAGCAACGGTATAACTACCCAAGGGCTCCTATGTAGTTCCTTTTTGGATATTATACTATAGTTCCTTACCAAAAGCCAGCACAGACCCAAAAAGGAACTAGAGTGGAGCCCTGGGTACTATCATTATTCTATTACTATTACGACCTTACGATTCCCAAGGCTAGCAAGTACTATATAGCACTTACTAATAGTCTCAACACAGCTTCCACATGGAGCACGACGCACTCAAGAAGCTGCAACAAATTCCAGGGTCGTGGTGCTACTCGACAAGCAACCGGAGGAATAAACAAAACACCCTAAACCCTAAACCCTAAACCCTACACCCTAAACCCTAAACCCAAGCGCAACCCCGAACTGAACCTGGATTTGACTTTTTCGCTCGCTACTGCAGGGAGTCTCGCCGTAGAACGACATCGCACTGGACTCAGCTGGGTTACCTCATAAAGATGGTTTTGCAAAGCGGACACTTTATAGACTTTCGCCATAGCGACGATGGTCAACAACCAATATGAAGCGCTAGGTGCCGGGAAATCCTGACGCGTGGAAACGAACCCGTGCTGGCTTCTTGTTCGGGGGGGGGGGGGTGTTGTGCTGCAGTTATAAATCTCACTGCAGGAAGACGGCGTCGAGATTGGCTGTGCTTTATTTACATCCCTAAACCCTTTTTTCACAAGGGACTCGGCAGCCCTAAACCCTAAACCCTAAAACCGAAACCCTAAAATGTCTAGACATGCTCAGACGCCGTGCAGAAACCAAAGAGGCGGCCCTCAGGCTCAGTGACACCTTGCTTGGAGGGTCGGGAGACTTAGTAAGTGGGTAATAAGTAGACTTATAAGTACCCTAAAAGGGACCCTAATTGGGGTTATAGTACTTATAAGTCTATAAAAATAACCCTTTGCTAAGTCCCCCGACCCTCCAAGTGTCCTTAGGAGTGAGACCCCCCAAAAACGGTCCTGAGTCCCGCGTACCTATATAGGGGTTTCCGAAAATAGGGGGGTACCTTATTTTGGGGTCCTTATAGGCCCTAAAGCCCTAAACCCTGAAGCCCTAAACCCTAAAGCCCTGCAGCCCTAACGCCCTGAAGCCCTAAACCCTCAGACGATCAGTCTCCTGGTTCGCCAGGTCCTTCCCTAAACCCTAAACCCTAAACCAGTCTCCTGGTTCGCCAGGTCCTTCTTGTCTGAGTTCATCTCCTCGAGGTCTTCGTCGTTGCGCAGCACCTTCAGAGCCTTTCCTGGGATTTAGGCTTGCGGGTTCAGGGTTTAGGGCCAGTTTAGGATTCAGGGTTTAGGGTTTAGGGTTCAGGGTTTAGGATTTAGGTTCAGGGTTCAGGGTTTCAGGGGTTCAGGGTTTGGGGTTTAGGTTCAGGGGTTCAGGGTTTAGGATTTAGGATTCAGGTGCTCCGGGTTCAGGGTTTAGGGATCAGGGTTCAAGGTTTAGGGCCAGTTTAGGGTTCAGGGTACAGGGTTTAGGATTCAGGGGTTAGGGTTCAGGGGTTCAGGGTTTAGGATTTAGGTTCAGGGTTCAGGGTTTCAGGGGTTCAGGGTTTGGGGTTTAGGTTTAGGGGTTCAGGGTTTAGGATTCAGGGTTTCAGGGGTTTAGGGTTCACGGTTTCAGGGGTTCCGGGTTCAGGGTTTAGGGTTCAGGGCTCAGGGTTTAGGATTTAGGATTCAGGGGTTTAGGGTTCACGGTTTCAGAGGTTCAGTGTTCGGGGTTTAGGATTCAGGGGTTTAGGGCTTCAGGGGTTCAGGGTTCAGGGTTTAGGATTTAGGATTCAGGGGTTTAGGGTTAGGGTTTTTCGGGGTTTAGGTTTAGGGTTTAGGATTCAGGGTTTAGGGTTTAAGGTTCAGGGTTTTGGGTTTAGGGTTCGAGGTTTAGGGTTTGGGGTTGTTGCCTCCCACCTAGCTCGGGATTTTGAAGGCCTGGAGATGTTGCCTACCACAGGGTTGACCGTTTAGGGTGTAGGCCTGAGGGCTTCGGGCTGGAGGATACATAAATAAGCAAATATCGTCATTCCTTCCCACTTCTCTACAACATAGGACTGTAAGATCCATATTTTCTCGGAGCCCCTACACCCCATGAACCCAACACGTCCACAAAACGCAAAAGCAAACAAACAAACACACACCCGGCCATGAACCCCATGAACATCTCGAACCCATAAGTCTACCCGAAACGTCGAACCCTAAACCAGAAGCCCTAAATCCTAAACCCTAATCTCTCTCTCTCTCGCGCGGACTGAGAGGTCTCTGAACCCTAAACCTAAACTGAACAAAACCCTAAACCCTAAACCCTAAACTTCCATCTAAAATCCAACGCCACCGCCAAGAAGCGGATCTCTCCTTTCACAGTGTCCTTGAAGCGCGACAAAGCCTCCTTCATCTCCTTGCAAGGGTTTGGGGTTTAGGGTTTAGGGTTTAGGGGTTTAGGGTTTAGGGGTTTAGGATTTAGGTCTAGGGTCTTGAGATTAGGGTTTAGGGTTTTGAGTTTGGGGAGTAGGGTAAAAGGCGTAGTAAGGGTTTAGGGTGTTGAGTCGGATTTTGAGTCTAGGGTTTAGGGTGCAATAAGGGTTTTTCCCTCCTATACTGAGCGCGGACGAGCCCGTAACAACGGTTTAGGGTTCAGGGTTTGGGGTTTAGGGACCCTAAACTCTAAACCCTAAACCGTTGCCTCCCTTCATCTCATTTGAAGGATTTGTCAGGAGACTTTAAGGGTGTCAGGATTGCTTCAAGGGTTCTTTTGGGCATACACGTTTTGGAGGTTTAGGGTGCACGGTTCAGAAAGAGCTATGGTATAAGGTTGTTCAAGAAATTCCTTGCAGGGTTACTATATAAACCCATTACAAAGGTACTATAACCTATTGTAAAGGTACTATAACCTACTATACAGGTGCTTTTAAGGTTTCGGATCTCGGGTGTGCAGGTTCTAAGGCTTTCGAGAAAAATCTAAGCGAAGGGGTGCTAGAAGGCTTCCTCTAAAAGCTCTCCAAGATTCATGTGGCTTAATGTAGGGGCCTTAATAATTAGACTAGGGTTTTGGGGCACTTTGTTATAATCAGAAAGGAACCCCCCCCCAAAAAAAAAGAGTATCGGTAATTAGTAAGGCCCCTATATTAGGGGATTACGGTGTCGGGGTTGGGGTTTCGGGTTTACGGTTCCCCAGGGTTTAAGGAGCACCAGCACCAGCACCAGGAGCAGTGCAAGTACAACTGTCACGAGGATTCCGGCTCCAAGAGCCCCCATCCCTATGCGGCAGCGTTTGACGTATCACGCCGCCAGGGTCCGTGTGCAGCAACGGCGCCTGTGACGAGGATGGCGTGCCTATACCGGCAGGGGGCCAAGGCCAGATGCCTGATCGTCAAGGAGGTACCCAGACTTTCGGCAATATCCTTGGTACAAAGACTCAGAACAACAGGGGCTGAATGCCGGGTTGGCACAGATCCTCACATACAAAGTGCGAACCCTTCCGTCCTCCGGAAAAATTATTAGGTCAATAACTGTAGAGTTGAACCCTAAAGCCCCAAACCCTAAACCCTAATCCGACCCTAAACCCCTAAACCCTAAACCCCTAAACCCCTAAACCCCTAAACCGTTAAAGCCGAATCCTTAAGCCTGTTTGCACACCCGTCAGACTCTCAGAGGCTTCACTTGCTGGGCCAACCTCGGGTGTAGGGCGGATGGCTTTAAGAACTTCTGACCTTTCTGGCTGTCATGGTAAGGGGCTTAGGGTTTTAGGGTTTAGGGTTGAGTTTTGGGGGCTGGGAGGTTGCATAGGCGTGAAGTTTCAGACATGTCCTCGTAATCGATCTCTCCGTTGCCATCCGTGTCGATGTCTGCAATGATGCGGCGCATGGTGTCTCGGGACCAGATCCAAACGCGGTGGAGCTGCAGCATGAGTAGCCTACCCATTCCGACGATGTAGCTGAACATTCGAAAGAAGAACCTGAGCCAGCTCGGTTCGCAAAAACGACGGACACAACCAGTGAATATAGTTCCCCAAAGTACCTACTAGGACACGTGTTGCACCGCCTGCTGTTAATAGTACCACCACAACCTTCACCCTTCCCGGGCTTTTAAGCAAAAGCCCCCCCCCCCCTCCCGTCAATCCCAAAGCTCCAAACCAATACACCCTACAAGCCTTGTTGCCCTCAGCCGGGAACCCAGGATCACAAGAACACAACTACCTTCCCTAAGGGTCTACCTAGAGGGTATCTACATAGGCAATTAGGCTACTCTATAGCAACCCCTTGAGAGGAACCCTAAATGCGGTCGCCTGACAGAAACGGAATCGGGTAGTTGGGGTAGATCAGAGTAGAACAAGGAACCCCACGGAATGATAGTCACACCCGTTCCTGCTTTTATGTTATATACATGGACCTTTAGGTTTCTTGGTTCGAGCAACAGCAGGCTGTAGAGCTCGTTTGAGGGGCCGTTGTGGGCGATCATCGACGGGGTGATCTCCTGGGTTCTCTTAGAGATTCACAGCACTCGCAACTAGGCGGAGCAGGGTTCAGGGGCCTTAGGGTCGGGCTAACGTAGGGGTTTAGGGTTGAGGGTTAGACTAGGTTTTGGGAGTTTGCCGAATAGAGCTATAACTAAAGGGTGACGCGCAAAAACCTTTCTTAATTACGCAGGCCTACATGTTGCTGGCTGTTTGAGGTGTTTGGTGTGCTGAAGTTGAAAGGTTGGGTTTAGGATCATAGTTTTGGGTTTGGGGCCAGTGCTGATGTCCTTAGGTGGTTGGTTTGGGAGCTGTAGGGTTTGGGGTTTAGGGTTTAGGGTTTACGGTGCTAGTTACTAGAATCTGGCCCCTAGAAGGAACTTGTCAGAAGCTCACAGAAAAGTGCGACATACTCCAGACGCCAGTCTCCTGTCCCATCACGAAGATGATCAGGTTCAAGATGTTCCATATACGGGACACAATGAACTGACGGCGCACCACGCCTTCGGCCACGGATTCTCATGAGACTTCTACGAGAAAGCCTAGAAAACCCTTCAGGGTTTCGGGTTATGGAGGTTGGGGGTTAGGCTTTCGAGGTGCCTGCTGCTGGAGAACCATAAAAAACCCGGTCTGGTTCAATTCAAGCGCTCCTGGCTGCTGGGGGCAAGGAGGGTGATGTGGGTTTCAGCTTCTGCAACACTCAGCATGAAGCCTAAAGCCACAATCCCAGCCTAACCTGGCCGAACAATCCTGAATACTGAACCCTACTGCCGATCCGTTCTCATCGCCGCAATACTACAAGATGAAAAACCTTGCACCAACTGCTCCATTAGCCCGATTCCCAACCCAAGCCAAGTACCCTATAAACTCCAGACCCGAAAACCAAGAAGATCCCTAACCTACGACACCCTTCTACAGCGTGACAAATCTAATCGCAAAGTCTAAGGGTCCAAGTAGTCCTTATTTATGGCTTTAGGTACCCCAAAAGGCCCCAAAGTCCTTAAAGAATGGGTACTTGGACCCTAAAAGAAACCGCATAGGAACCGAAACCCTAAACCCTAAACCCTAAACCCTAAACCCCAAAAGCCCAAAAAAGGATCCCTGGCCTGCCCAGAGAAGTTCGACGACGACGCTGACGAGGGGGTGGGACACGATACTGGGATCCCCAGACGCGGAGATGTTTTTCCTGATTTAGGGTTTAGGGTTTAGGGTTTAGGTCTTCCGGAATTCCAGAAACCTAGACCCTAAAGCCCTTCACCAAAAATCTTAAGCCCCTAAACTCCAAACCCCAAATCTTAAGCCCCTAAACTCTAAACCCCAAACGGATCTTGCGGGTTTATGGTGCAGGGGACTGTTCACGGAAGGCTGGGAAGCTTTGGCCCTCGAGGTTTGGAGCGTATCTACCTCTAGAGTAGTAGTAGTCGTCGTAGTAGAAGTAGTAGTAGTAGTAGTAGTAGTAGTAGTAGTAGTAGTAATTAGTAGTAGTAGTCTTACGGCTACTACTAATTACTACTACTACTACTACTACTACTACTACTACTACTTCTGGTGGTGGTGCTGCTGCTGTTACGTCTAGGGCTGATCGGCTCCAGGGCATGGGCGTGTTTGGGGCTTGGGCCGCTTTTGGCCTCCTGCGCCTTCAGGGTGTCACGATTGAGGCTGCGGTCTTAGGATTTTGAGGCTTGGGGTTTCAGGGTTTAGGGTTTAGGGTATGAGGCTTCGGGCTTCTTTATTTTACAAATGCCCTTCGGGTTTAGGTGTTAAGGTATCTTTAATGTGCCGATGACGGGTTCCCCTTAAGCTGCTTCTAGAGTGAGAACTGCGAAGGGCGACTGTGACCGAAACCGTAGGTGGGACAACGTTGCCACAGCCCAGCAGCAGAGATGGAGAGAACTTGCCCCTCGCATCTTCGAGCACATACCTGTGGAAGTTCCGGTTCCAAGGCTCAAGCAAAACGAACTCCAAACCATCAACTCGTGAACCCGAACCTTACAACCGAAGCACGCGCTCCAGATACTAACTGACGATTGCAGCTTCAGACACGCCTACTGCTACTCTCACCTGTACTAAACCGCCAAGTGGCTTCACGAAGTAGTTTACCCGCCGTAAAGTGCCGTTGGCTTCTGTACGCTGGGATCTCCACACGAGACCATCCAACAAAGTGCGCAGCAATGCAGAGGTGCGATCAGTCAGCCGCTTGACCACGTCTTGATGCTTTGCAAACAACTCCTTAGCAAGGAACTCAAACAAAATTATGTCCCATCTGCTGCGGCACATGACAGATAGAACTCCTTGCCGTCACAGCTGCCTAACTCGAAGCCTGTGACCCACAAAACCTAGTCACCTAGTCACCTTGAGCTCCGACGACCTACGCCTGAAAGCTCGGTCCGCCCGAAAGTGCCAAAACCTGCACCGGAGCGTGTGGCCATTAGAGCTTGGCGCAGGGCTGGTGGAAACGTTTCAGGCTCTTGGGAAAAACATCTTGGAGATGTACAAACTTGGGGGGTGCACAAGTTGGTGCAAAAACAACGAGATGCGAGTTGCTTGAATGATGGAATTTTGGGACAGGGCTTTGATTCACACACGGACGCACACACACACACACACATACACACACACACACACACACAGACAGTGCGCCCGCAACCACGCAACCACCCACCCACCCACCCACCCACCCACCCACCCACCCACCCACCCACCCACCCACCCACCCACCCACCCACACACACACACACACACACACTCTCTCTCTCTCTCACGCTCTCACATCGTACTGCATTGAAACAATATGGGTCGAATCCTGCTACCACACACAGAAGCTCCCTGCCATGTTCTGTGCTATAAAAGCGACATGATACAGGGGCCCTGATACTTGGAATAGAGTTTGGTCTTACCGTATACTCAATATACGTTGATCATATAAAGAAACTAGTGGGGAATCACTGATAAAACATCCCGGAGACTATAAGCATATATTCTTACAATTAATTACGATGGCCCTGCTGCCACAGCTCAGTAATTAGGATACCTTCTGTATTATGGATCCTCATCCAATGTCTCCTTGCTTCTGCGGCTCATCGGCCCCGTAGTAGTACCTTGAGTTAGGGCATTATGGGCTTGGGGTTTACGGTGACAAAGGGGTCCTAGACCCCAATGGGGTTTGCAGCAATGTCAGCAGCAAAGATTCTGCTCATGCTTCTGGTGTCTTTTGCAGATTTCCTGTCTCTACCTTTAAGGTTGCAAAGATGAAGCCCAGATACAGAAGGGTACATGCTTCAATGCCTATGCCCCTAAACCCTAAGCCCTCACTTGCTTCTGGCTAACTGGTTCCCGTGTCTATTGGCACTCGCAGTATGATTTTCACTGCTGGTGACACGCCTCTCATCCTAAAGCCGTATATGTAGACACACACACACACATATATATATATATATATATATATGGCCATATGATAATGTACGTTGAAATAATACATACTACTGGATACAGTATCACAGTTACTATACATTCTCTTCGTAATTCTTGCTTCGCGCCTGTTATTGCATGGGCCGTTGAGCCTGTTGCATTGCACGGGCCGTGCCCAGATTGTCGAGCATTCCCTGGATCAGCCCGAAGAACGCCTGAGCCGGAGTTCCTGGAGATGTAGGGTTTCGGGTTAGGGGTTCAGGAGTTTAGGGTTCAGGGTTTAGGGTTACGGGTCCGTACAGTGGGGTATGGGCTCGACAGGGGCATCGCATCCGATTTCGAGATAATCAGGAACGGCCGAAGCAGCAAGTGGAAGCTCGATTCCGCCCATGTCTCCGTAACAATCCCTAAACCCTAAAACAACAACCACCCAGAAATCTGCACTCAATTGCGAGACAATTTGCAGGGAGCGATCGGCACGGATCATCAGCAAATCCCGCAGCATGGCGTGGCAAATCGTCTCACTGCCATTCTCCAACGCCCAAACGAAGGGAGAGATGAACTGATCTCCTCAGGCCGGGCTACAATGTCGATTAGGGTCTAGGGTTTCGGGCTTAGGGGCCTCTAATATGGAGAGTAAGGCAAGTGTGCCAAGGGTAAAGTATCCTTCTCCCTCAGAGTACCCGTATAGAACCCCTATAGAAACCTTTATAGATCCCCTTGAAGGATCCCTACAAAGGGACCCTGAGAGACCCTTATAAATCCCCTTTGAGGAACCCTTAAAGGGACCCTAACAAAGCTTTATAGATCCCCTTTACGGAACCCTAAAAGGGACCCTGAGAAACCCGTATAGGTAGCATTTAAGGAACCCCCTAGAGGGACCCTAACTACTAAACCCTCGACCGCCACTTCTTAACTGAGCCAGTAAAAGCTCTAAATCATCGCCAGTCTAAGGCTATGCAGGGCATGGGCAATGGTGTTCGGGACTTTTACCTCACGATTTCAAAGAGTTAATACCGTGGCCGGGATTTAAACGTGTTTATATGCGTCCGTGCGCTCTGCATGTTCAGCTCCCCATCCTACCCCCAATGGTTAGATGGTATCCCCCGCTGTGTCAGCCCTGACATTTTGTCAGCTTCGACTTGTCTGCCTCTCCCCCCTTCTTCCGGTTTAGCCCTCTCTCATTCTCTTTTGTCCCCATGTGAGGCAACCGCGGCGAGCCTTTTAGACCCCATGTGCGGAAGGCACGGTGTCGTGTCGCTCCAACGGAGGGGGTCATGAATGTTAGCACAGATTTAAGCTGTTAGAGTATCTCATATTATTGGGATTTAGGGTTTGCTGAATCAGACGCTGGGCTTTATGATTTCGAGAATCGAGTTCCGGCCAATGTCTGACTGCGACACACGGCAGAGTGACCTAACCGATTGGATAGAGAAGAGGAATACACACGAGCATATATGTGAGTACATATGCACAACGCATACACAGAAACACAAACACGCTCACACACACACAGATATGTATGTATATATATATATATGTGTGTGTGTGTGTGCATGTATATTTACACATGTCTCTACGAATCTATCCTTGCATATGTATATATATATATATATATGTACATGTAAATATCATATACAGACAAGGGCATGCAGAACGAAAGCTAGCGAGAGAGAGAGAGAGAGAGAGAAAGAGCCTGACCATGGGTATGCGCTCAAATGCTTATGTGGTGTCTGCACACACACGGGCTTAGTGTCGAGTCGCGCATAAGTGTAGATCCGGCCTTCCAATGCGTCATGAATTTCATATACATACATGTACATGTACATGCAGATATAGCATATGCATGTCATTTGTCTTGCTTTTCTCTCTCACTCCCTCGACCTGTCTATCTATCTATCTATCTGTCTGTCTGTCTGTCTATCTGTCTGTCTGTCTGTCTATCCATGTATCTATCTACCTGGAAACTACCGTCTGTCTGTCTGTCTATGCATGTATCTATCTACCTGGAAACTACCTATCCATCTATCTATCTGTTTACCTGTCTATCCATCTATCTTTCTTTCTATCTACCTGGAAACTACCTATCCATCTATCCCTCGATCTGTCTATCTACCTTTCATATACATATATACACACTTACATGTGTATGTATATGTATGTGTATATACATATATACATACCTGTTCATATATGTATATGGTAACCCTGAGATATCAAGCAAGCCAGGATTCCGACTTGGATATGCAGTAGCCATGTCGCGCGCTCCCCACGCGGAGCTGCAGCAAGAGCTTTCTGCAAGCCCTGCCAAAGGCGGAAGCAAGGGAGCAGGTAACCCAACCCAGAGATCTATCCTGCTCAAAACGTGAAACTCTAAATCTGTGAGGTCATGGTTTAGACTGTTAAGAAAGCAAGAAAGCCTGAATCATCATCTTCTAATCATTTCGGGATGGCAGGAACAGCAAGGTTCCGACAGCTTAATTGACAAAGGACCCTGCACAATAGCTTGGCCGATAAAGATATCGCATCAAACTCATGACAAGGAATCTGAACCTGGGATAAGCCCGTGAAATGGTTGCAGTTCAAGACAAATATTGGGATCCACGAACTTAAAATGGCGTCCGGAATGCACGAAATTGAGGGTGCCTGGCTAGATTTCTGAATCGACCCCTAACAGCAGCAGCAACAGCAGCCGACCAGGGTCTCGAACATAATCAGACGGACTTAAGGTTGGGAAACGGGGTTTGCGGTACAACAAGATGCTGGTATAAAGAACATATGTGTAAAATCTACATACTACGCTTATGTACATGTTTATTTTGTAAGGTAATTAAACGGTATCTCTATACATATGTATGTATGTATATATATATATATATACATGTACATAAATATGCACACAGTTAGTATGCTAGTGAATGTTGTTTATGGGGTAGTACATACTGTACATACTACATGTTATATGAAGTGCACATGCGCACAAAAATCAATACGTTGGGCGGGTTAAGGTAGAGGGTTTAGGTGATACGTAGCAAGCACAACTAAGCCCCTGCAGCCTTGACATTGTTGGCATTGATGGCGGTCATGACGACAGTCGACCCTTCCTTCAATCATTCGAACTGTCAGGCTCTGCTGGGATTTAATGCATCTGGAAACAGCAATACTTCCTAAAGCCTTGCCAACAGGTATAAAGCCAGTACATAAGTTTGTGAAATGGTTTCTAAATAGCAATGATCTCCATCTGCTTCTGTTTATGAAACAGGAGTCGTAGTATACCTGGCCCTCAAGTGTAGTTTCGTGTAAGTGCCGAGGTTTCTTGTTGCAGTATGACCTGAACATACCTCTACTCCAGCTCGAGATGGACGGAATGAACGGTGTCCGGCACAGGCCCAGATGTTCGCGTGGTTGGTCAAAGCACCTTCCTTAGGCTTTCCACACTTTGCAGCCTCAAAACGTGAAAATCACGGCCACAAGGCAAAAACGCTCCAAGCCCAATTTTGGCGCGCTCTAAAGTTGGCGTTGTGTCGTTCAGGCGTTCGAGGACGAGAGAGAAATCAAGTGCAACGCGAACCCCCGCCCACGTGTGTCGGGATGTAAAGCATCTCCGCACCCATACCGCCGATGAGGCCCGCTAGCCCCAACAAACTCTGCCAAGAGCAGTATGGTCATACAGTATGGTATGGTTTTTGGAGCAAGGATTCTTGCATGTTGGTTCGCGGCTAGCTATCAGTTTGTAGAAAATTGGACCCATATGCAGACATGTATGTGTGTGAGTACATACACTATATGCCAAAAACAAGAATGAGCCCGGAACCCTGCTTGAGTATGACCGTACTAGCATACCAAGAACCCCATACGCACTGCTCCGGAACTTTAAAGATCCCGCCTGGAGACTATTCACTACGGCTTGTTCTAGTGCATCCGTTTTCTTCTTCTCGAGTCTGTCGAGGTTCGCACTTCTTCTTATGCTCGAATGGTAGTCTTTTATCTTCTTCATCTATTGCCAGCTGGCAGTAACATCCCCACCAACTTAAATAACCTAAACCCTTACACCCCAGACCCTAAACCCTCAACGTAGGATTGCCCGTCGCAGAAGTTCGAGGCTACAGACGCAGCTACTGACTAACTGTTTCATGTAGTCGCCATAACAATTACAAAACTGCTTTGGAGTAGCTTCTACTACAAGTATAGGAGCGATAAGGGATCTTATCCCTGAGCAATTAGATTTGGGTTTTGGGACCTTCTCAGACCATGAATATCGACTGGAAGGCGATACTGTCTACTACACACACGGTCGGAACTGTAAATAAGAACCCTAAACCGTAAGGAATAGTAATTAATGATCAACTATCTTCAAGAGATCTGCGGGCTTATTTGGTTTCTGGCCTCAGTCCTCTGAACCGGGTTAGGGTTTAGGGTTTCGTGAGTTGTGTTTTTAAGGCAGGAGTCGAAAAAACTCTCAAAACCGACAGTGAACTTTTCGAACACTAACAACCCCTTAAAGCAACCTCCGTACATATACCGGGTCCTGTTTTCAAACCTGGGGAACCCTGGTACAACCCTTAATTATCGCGGAATGTAAGGGTACCCTGCTAGAATCCTGCCGACAACATTGCTGCAACTTTGATAGAACCCTTGCGAAACCCGCGAAGGAACCGTTATAGACGTATGTGAGAACACCAACCCTGTATCTACATCAAGCTATCATACATAAAATGTGCCTACGTGTGTGTATGCTGATTACAATGTGTGCAGTACATACATGTGTATATATGTATGTATGTATGTATGTATGTATGTATGTATGTATGTCTGTATGTATGTATGTATGTATGTATATCTGTATATGTGTATATATATATATATATGTCCGTGGAACCGCCGGGCCTTGATCGCACGGACCAGCACTCGGGCCACTAAGATGATGGCCCATTCGAAAGCTTCCTTTGCCTGTGCGGGTTTCGGCCTTTAGCATGGTTTAGGGTTCAGGGCTTTAGGGTTTGGAGTTTGGGGGTTTGGGATGGTTCAGGGTTTGGGGCTTTAGGGTTCGGGGCTTCAGGTAACTTTAGAGCTCATGGGCCTCGTCCGTCAAAAAAAGTCACCTGAAAAACCCTGAGCCTAGGTCCTAGGTGCTGCAGGGGCCCGCGGTACGGAAGCTGCAACAGTGTCCCGGCATACTTGCAATGTGGTGAAAGATGGGCCAGAGGCGATACTGCGTACCGGAATCTTCAACCGGTGAGGACTCAGACCCGGGGTCTGGTGCCATTCTCGTAGAATCCAACTCTGCGTGGACCATGCAGGGCGGTACTGACCCATCATGGACAACTGTTTTCGGGCACAAACTGGGCTGTGGGTTGGCATGCCGCATGCAGATGTTAAAAGAAAAGTCTAGTGGCTCGTTCCCGTCGCCAGATCAGCATACATGCTGCACATGCTTATATGTATATACATATATGTATTTATACATATACATATATATATATATATATATATTTATATGTATGTATGTATGTATGTATGTAGGTATGTATGTATGTATATGTATATGTATATGTATATGTATATGTATATGTATATGTATATGTATATGTATATGTATGTGTATATGCATGTGT
>CAJNDV010032378.1:16512-41441 GCA_905221635.1 Symbiodinium sp. CCMP2456 | reverse complement strand
CACACCACACCACAGGGAGGGGGCGGAGGAACCATTGGGGGAACGAGCCGGGATAATATATGGTTTGGGGCTTTAGTTCGATCCGTAACAGCAAGCTGCTTCTACTACAGCTACTACTGTCCGTGCTCCAACTCGTACTCCTACTCCTACCGTGGCCAACACTGCAAGAGTGTTGGCGGCAGGCAAAAACTGTGGGTGGGTACTGGCAGTTTGCGGAAGGTCCGCGGAAGGTGCGCGGAAGGGGATTCCCCCCAAGTCGATCCTTTACGATTCGTAAGTGTCGCCGCAGTTGTCCATGAGAGGTTGCGGCAAGCTAACGACAAGAAACGACGGGTGTGTGAATGTTTGGGGTAGGAAAAGTCGGTGTGCTACTCTGATGGGAAAGCTGCATGGAAAATCATCGCACGGTACGTGGATGTCGGTTGTGGGGGTCGTCTGAATGTGTATCGGGTACATTCACAAACTTACGCAAACTCGAACTTCAGACACTGCGAGTACGGTTTAATTCTTCAATCAACCGACACGTTCTGGCTTCCTGAAACGGGTCTCGTCAAGACTACAACTGCACCCGCGGAAGGCAAGGTAGTGTAACGTAGCGACAACACGACGCGGAAGGGTTCTGCGGAAGCAAGTGGTTCCAGGAGCTCCGCAGAAGCACCTTTTCGCGCGCGAAACGGATGCGGAAGGGTTTTGCGGAAGCGGGATTAATTTCCTTTAGCTTTTCGTTGTAAAAAACCAAAGCTCTGATTTGCTCCAGCCTGTATTTGATGAGGGCTGTGCCTGCAAGGAGTTCTCTCGACCTTCAAACATGCACACTCCATCTTCGAACTGCAGGAGAGAATCGCCACCAAACGTCGGAGTGCCAAAAAGGACCAAACTGCAGTGATAGTACTCTGTCAACGCTAGACGCTGACGAGAAGGAGACGGGACGACTTCGCTGACATGCTCTTCGTTACTCTTTGTTCATACTTGGGGGTCTTCGGCAAGTGCGAGAAAGTTCGAGCGCGAAAGTTCGAAGCCAAAACTGGCCAGAGGTGGAAGAGAGTACTTCTGATCATGAGCCATAGGCGCAAGTAGGATACATGAAGCATTGGATGGCTTACACGAGCGGGCACCTGTCTATCCTTACGCAGGCTTGCCTCAAAGCCTGAGCGTTCACGGCACGAGATCGCGGATCGAGGTGCTTCCGGGGGAGACAGGTTGTAAAGGGTTGCATCGAGCCTCAATCAGATGCGTCTGACAAACCTGTCGGTTGTGTGGACAACGGCCGGCCGCGCAGAACTGAAACCGAGGCTCAGCATCACCTCTTACGGCCACCGCGGCCGTCTTGGCAGCAGGTATCATGGTCAAGAGGCCAACTTAGGGCAAGCTTTTCTGAAAGCAATGCTTGCGTTTCTGCAAGCAGCTTAGTCAGAAGCCTCGCCCGCCGAAGGCGAGTGGAGCCCCGGGCGACAGCGCGGGTTCTCAGAGATTGTCGGGTCGGGACACGATGTTGCTGAGGTTGAAAGCATTCGTGGATCTGTAGCTCTGTCATGGAAGCAAAGACGTTGAATGCACCAGGGCTCCTGATGCCTTGGTGTCCGTTGTTTGTTTGCCGTGACCTGAGGGGAAGAAGGGGCCGCCGAGAGCTGCAGCCTTGCAGGCCCGATAATCGTAGCCTTGGGCTCCTTGGGTCCTTTCAGAATTTCATGGCTTCTTCTTGGAGGTGTGGCACAGACGCAGAGCTTTGCGCACAAGCTAGTAACTGAATGTCGTGGAGATCACACTTCCGGAAATGGAGCTATCTCATGTATGAGTTACTGGACTAAACGAGGATTCACATTGCGACGATGAGCTGCTCCAGCATGATGCATGCAGAGCAACGTGGATTACGTGGCTCCGAGTCCTCGCGTCTGCATGCATCCTGAAGCAGGATGGCACAGCAACAGCACATATTTGTCGTGGACAATGCTCCTCGTTTCGGCAACCTCGTGCTAAACTGGTCCAGGAGGCAGACCACCCAGGCTTGACGCGATATATACAGCTGGAGTCGTTCAGCAATGGAACTGGTGGAAATGCAGCTGGAGAGTCTGGCTACCTGAAGATGTTCTCAAGAACTTGCTGTGTGAGCCTTGACACACTGACACTGCGTTCGGTCCCTTCCGTCGCATACCGTCACGTCGATAACGAAGCTCCATGAGCAGCTGCCTCAGCGAAACTCTCGCTCCAAGAGAGCTGCAACAGCGATCGTTTTGGAGTTGAAGGTCCCAAATCTGTCTTGTTCCAGGGGAGAGTGTGTGAGAGCAAAAGGAACCCACTGAACCTGAAAGGTGATACGAGATCACATCGTGAAATCACGTGCAATCTAGCACACCAATTCCCAAGAATCTGAAGCAGGGCCTTGTTTGTGCCCTGCGGAGAGTCTTGACTTGTCTGCATTGCAGGTCCGAGCCGCTGCGGTAGATGACCGAGTTGAAACGGCGCAGGCCTGCACGCTTCTCTGGTTCCGCCGTGCACCATTCCCAGGACGTGCACCTGTGCCGATCAGCACAGGCTGGTGTTGCAACTGATATCACTGAATGTACCAGGCTGATTCCATGGGGCGGGGAATGGTCTTGGCCCGATGTGTCGTTGCCTTGTCTACTTTCGAAGATCTACGTTCGGCATTGCCTGAGGTCATACCAATGACAAGGGTGGAGGGCTTGGAGGAGGTGAAGCTTGCTCTGAAGCTGGTGCGCTTCTTACGCAATGAATGCACTACCTTTGTGTCCTCGGCTCTCGCTGGCACGCACTAGCAACTCAGGCTTGCATCGATCCTTCACTTGGCGGCGTAGGCTGTGCTTGCTTTCGAGACTATTTCAAGATGTTGATCTCGGTTTCATCTTTTTGGCATGATGTCGGGGGAGATGGAACAGTCTAGACACTCAGCACAGTTTTTCAGAAGACGGCGGGCGGAATGTTCCTTGGCCGCCGGCATCTGCAGTGCACTGGCAGCTGCTTTTGCTGGGAGCCCAGTGTTTTGCCGTTTCCACTCCTGGTATGATGTGAGAGGAATCTCCGGTGGCCATGGGACTGGAAAAACGTTGTAACCTCAGCGCTGACGGAAGAACGGGTCAGCGGGTGACTGCAAGAGCAACGCAGGACGTTGGCCCGCTCACTACGGGGAGTTCTCCCCAAAATTGAGGCAGGACGAGGAGAGCCTAGAGCCGACAGCCAGATTTCCCCACCGCAGGTTGTCACCAACTCGATTTGCAACTGCGATCCCAGCAAGCCATCAGAGTTCGCGCCTCATGTTTGCTTGCTGTCTGAGCCTTGGGCATGCAGCTTTTCAGCTTGTGTCTGGCATGAAGCACACCTGTAAGGAGGGTTCATGATGTGCATAACTCCTCTTGCAGGTGGGACAGATTGACTCGCGAACGGCTAGAGCGCGACGATAAGGTGTGCTTGCTGATGTGATGGCACTCCTTGGCATTGCTGTCACCACTCGGGAGTACATGATTCAGCCAGGGTGATGTGGCGACCAAAGTGATCGATTGCCCATTTATAGAACTGCCGGGACCCCACGCAGCGGCTGAATGCGCTTAAGCGCCAGTTCTGGTGCCTTAAACGGTCGGACGGCTGTGCCACAGCAAGATCCTCGCTGCCCCGCTTGCTAAGTCGAGATGTTCCGGCCTGCTTAAGTTACCAGCGCTGAGGAGCAGATCATCATGCCAATAGTCATGAGCGCTTGCTAACGAATGCTCGTCTCGAGGCCTCTAGGTTGCACCGAAGATCGTCTGGTTGGCTCATTGGACGTCCAGGCTTGTGGTGACCAAAGACCCCCCGCAACCACAGCTGTACTGCGTCTGAAAGAAGTACACTGCAGGCATCAATGGAAGCCGGGCGGCCGATTTTTGAGCCAGGTTTGCAAGCGCCTCGTCCACCGCCTCAGAGTGCATTTGTCATGTTTTCACCTGGGTCCTCTGGCCGAGGCTTGCGAAGGCCCATCGGGGTGTGCTGTACATCGACGACGTCAACCTTCTTCAGGCCCGTTGGGACTCACAAACTTGACGTGCCGCGGAAGAGGGTCACTGCACTGAGGATGACCTTGTGAGCTTGCTTCTGACGGTGCTTGACTCAGAAAGTTGCTGCGTGCAGACTCTGCGCAAGATTGTCGTTTCTCACCAGGCGGTCGAAAGCGGAGTAAATCGAGTTGAGCGAGAGGGCCTTTCGGTGGCCAGCAGCTTAGAACAGCATTCAAGTTCATTCCATGCAGTCTGCGAATCACTCCTGCGTGATTGAACTTCTCGATGGTATTCCAATCGAGCTGTGCAATCCGAGCCAAAAGTGATCACTTCCATCTTGAATGTTGTTTGGTGCCAGCTCAGGGCACTGCTGCGCCAAGCTGATCAGAGTCTTTCGCCGATCCAATCAACCCCACCTTAATCTAGGACATGCTCTCATCTTGTCTGCGCTGCGCAAGCCCGGATGCCATGGAACACTGGTTTCAGCTGTTTTGCCATGTCACATTTTGTCCGCTGGATGATCAGGGCGATGTAGGAATCTGCTGGTCGGAGTGATGGTTCAGACGTCGGGTAGTGATGCAGCACGCTTTATTCACGCAGATTTCTCGCAGTGATGCTGAGTAGAGGGAGTGGAAGTGTGGGCTTTCTTCTCTTGTATGTGTGCACATGTGCGTACATTGCTTGGAATGTGAGCAGCGCACATGCAGGGAGATGGGAAAATACTATTTCGGCAACATGCATTGCATATGGGTCCTAGCTCCTGCCCCACTTGGATTTCATTGAATACTGTCCAGAGCTTGTTGCAAAAACAGCCATTTCCCGTGGAAGATGCGGCTGAAACGCTGCTCCTTCTGCACCTGCTCCTTCTGCACCTGCTCGCCCTCGACCCTGACCCAAATGCAGGCCATCCGTCTGGGTACCCACACCCCTGCCGCTGTCACTCGCAGGTGCATGCTTTATCAGGCTTTCTCTGTGCACGTGGCAGGGAGTCTTGCGCAGACGTTTGTTCTTGTTGTCGTGTCGCTCGACTACCGGTTGTTCAGCACGATCAAAGATACCTATAGTTAGTGATGCCAGGCAACCCACATGCGAAGTGTTCGAAGCATGATTCACCAGTGGTCACAGATACCCCAGATCAACTTTTGAACTTTCATAATCCAGGCACTACAGCAGACAATAGCATGTCGGTCCTGCACCAGGCCAGTGTGAGTGCGCAACCCTGCCTAAGGACATGCTCAGCGAGACCCATGTGACAGCACCCCCTAAACCCCAAACCATCCCAGCCATTATTTGTTCATATTCATGCTCTGCTGTAGCAACGCGACGGGCAACAGAGCTGTGTACCCGAACCTGTTCGAGGAAAGGATGAACCGCCAATTGGCGGATCGCCTGCTTCGGGCATTTGTGAAAAGCCAACACTCAAACAGCACCCAACACAAACCAAGCCGAACGGAACAAGCCATTCTCCTCTGCAGCAGCTTCGGTCCTAATGTATCCGGGTCGGAGAGGCAGCCACACATGTGCCAGGACACTCTCTTCAATCATTACATAATAAAACTGCATGGTGAGCACCGTCGTATGGGCATTGAAGCACAAGGTCACGGAGCGACATGCCCATTTGGTGACCTTGGTGCCACCCTGATCCTACTATCCGGCTACACATGAGCAAGGTGGCAGCAAAGCCGGGCCGTGCCGTGTGATTCCGATCTCAGCATGTTCCGGGTTGCTTTGAGGGCCAGAGAGTTCGTTGGCGGAATGCCCGGGTGTCAACACTTTGAAGTCTGTTAGCGATGGACGTAACAGACGGCCATATTAACCCTCGACTGCACGTCCGGGCTGTCCTTCGCGCATGCACAGAGCAGAAGTCGTGGCTGAGTCTTGCGCAGCATCGATATCAAGGGCAAGTTCCACCGTCTGCACGGCAGCGATGATAGTCGAAAGTGCAGTGGAGCTTGCTGTCGTAGGGTAAATGCAAATCCCACAGCAGTCTGCTGCTTGCTCCCTCCAAGAAAACCTTGCCGTTGAGCCTACATTGTGTCGCTGCGGACGGAACTGCGAAGTCTGGAGCGGTGGCTCTGGGATGCAACCACAATATGACAATATACCTGGAAGGTTCGCAGAGACCTTGGAGCATCTCTTTAACCTTACCAGAATTCATCACAACACGGTGCTAGCAATCCTTGCACAGGGAATGCACGGGAGTTCAGCTGTGTTGTTTTCCAACTTAAAGCACGTTTTCGTAGACCGTTGCTCAGTACCATCGTCTAGCCGTGTGTGGAAGAGTTCTAACTGAGGCTCATCCTTGTCGCCCACTCGTTGTGGCCACGTGGAACCCGGAGGAAGGCAAAGAGCAGCGCCCGACTGCTTTGATGCGGTGCCTAGCGGTCGCCGTAGCCGTGTGACAGGTCCTCTGCGGCCGCATCTCTTGGATCGCCTGGCGGTCTCGTTGAAACCTCGGTCTTCTTGCGCAGTGTTTTCTGCGGCTGTCTGTGCTTGTTGCACATCGCGTTAACTGACACTCCACTCGGGTGACAAATCCTGCTAGGTTGAACACGGACATCGACACGGTTTACACCGACCTCGATGAGCGCGTCAGTGCTGCAAATGCAGCTCTCGACTTTGCCGAGAGGCGGAGTCTCTGGTGTTACCACAGTTCGCGAACGTTAAACAACAGTTTGTCAAGTTGCAGGCCAGCACAGTCACTGGAAGAGAGCAGTGCAGACATCTCTGCCATGCAGCTGAACCCTTAGCCGACAGTCTGTTAACAACGCCAAACCAAGCTAGTTCGTCTAATGTTTGACCAAGGACGCAGCTCCTGTTTGCGCGTGAATTCCTCAATGATGCCCGGGACTTTCCTTTCTCCAGTTTCTGCTGGCAGTTGCTTGCTTCGGCCTCGACATGTTGCGAAGCTGAAGCAAACGCTTGTTGCTTCGCCATTGAAGCACGACATGAAGCAGTCTGGAAGCGAGCCGCACTTTTGAATGCCACGAGGATAGTGCCGCATGAGCGATCTTGCAGTTTTGATTTGGATCATTGACTTTGCATAACTTTGCATGTTCGTGTGGCGGGTTCAATGTCTGCAGTTTATGTGAGGAGCGACCGTTTCGTGCCAACGAGTGGCAACACATTTCCGAAGGACCCTTGGGGAGCATGCTTCGTTCGTGGCCTCGGTGCCTTGGGTGTAGCGAGAGCCAAGCATGTGGTCTCTCCGCGTTTCCGGATCGGACAACTGATGTTCACATCCCTGCGTTCCTCTTGGATCACGATCCCGCTCCATTGCTCCAGCAGAGCTTATCTTGCCACATCTTTGGCAAGCAACAGTCTTAGGCTGCTTTTGTTTTTGATTTGTGTGTGTGTGTGTGTGAATGCGTGTGTTTGTCACACCCTCTGCACTGGAGGTTTGTCATGCAGGGGGCAGCAGGGAGTCCACAGTTCTGCTGCCAACGAAAACAGCTGTGGATACTCCGTGAAGCAGGTTGGGACGCCAATCTGTGTGTCAGCTTCGAGAACACAGATCAGAGGGCATCTAGATCAGTCAAACAGGTCACGAAAGGGCAGTCAAGTTCACCAAGAACATCAAGAGATCGTGATCCCAGGAATTCCCCTGACTTGCTTACAGAGGTTCGACAGTGCAGAGACATCACGTAGCGAACTGTGGCCAGGCAACATGGGCGCGGTTCCTCGCAGTCTGTGGGAATACCTAGCCAGGGATAGCCAGGGTTCCTCGCAACCTGCGAGAATGCCTGTTACTTCAATCGCATTGGTTGAACGGTCTTCAAGAAATGCCCTATCCATCGAGGACGTGAACTTCACGGAAGATCAAATTCGCGAGGCAGTCAAGTAGCAATCGGTGGCAGCACATGCCCAAGCCAGTGAAACTCACTCGGCACAGATTGTTCAGTATGAACAGATAGTGAATGGGCTATTGTCCAAGATCGCAGAGATGGGGCAGAAGATCATGGCTCCACACTTCGAGAGGCAGAGGAATACCGCCCAGGCGGCGATGTGTGTAACCAACCTCTGTCTATTTACTTTTGAGAGGTAGTGTCGGCATCCTGTCAAAGGGCCGGGCATAGCCGCTTGATATAGCGAAGATCACATTTTGCTTGCAAATACCTGCTTTCGATCTTCCTGATGACAGCTCAAGCCCTTCCTGAACTGCATCAGCACGGTTGATTCTGATCTTCAGCTGGTGTCGTTCCGGCAACTGCAACTTTTCAGGGAATCATGACGGGGCTGCGGGGTGGGCCCAATACGACGACAGGAGGCCAGGACCCAAGCCGCAACATGCGGCGCGGGACCCGTACCCGCATCATGACGGGGCTGCGGCTTTGACATGCGATCCGCATCATTGCTGCATCATGATGGGGCTGCGGCTTTGTTCTGCGAACCTACATGATGACCCCGTCCATATTGCTCCCTACTTCTGCTACGTATTCCCCTCAAAACAGGGGGCGTGTGTATGTCCACCCCGTTCCCAATGTTCCGATGTGCAAGCAAGTGCAAGTGATATTGTAGTGGGGGCAGGGCTCCAGTGACTAGCTTCGCCCAAAAGTTCAGTCACT
The DNA here is from genome assembly GCA_905221635.1 of Symbiodinium sp. CCMP2456. Taxonomy (NCBI): domain Eukaryota; class Dinophyceae; order Suessiales; family Symbiodiniaceae; genus Symbiodinium; species Symbiodinium sp. CCMP2456. The sequence goes on along the minus strand of CAJNDV010032378.1, from coordinate 32,893 downwards.
AGAGTGGATGCAGTGGCTGATCACCACTGGTATACCTGCCATACTCGTATGTGACATCGTGTATCATATTCGCTGTGCACTGTTTGAACAGTGACGTGCTTTCGAGAGTCGCAGTGATGGCGAATCTATCGTTCGAAACCAGGGCTGGGCTGTGTTGGGCTGGGCTAGCTGGGCTGGGGCTTTCATTGTGAGTCGAGACCTGGAGACACATTGGTGTCAAGTGTGTGTGTGTGTCTCTGTGTGTGCGTGTGTGTGTGTGTCTGTGTGTGTGTGTCTGTGTGTGTGTGTGTTTGTGTGTGCACTCTCACGGCGTAAGCCAGCTCCATCTTCTACTCGTCTCCGTCTCCGAACTTGTACATCGCCATGCTCGATGAGCGTCATGTGACGCTTGAATATGCTTGAATCAGCTTGAACCTTTGGCACCGACAACTGTGTTTGAACCCTCATAATGTATCGGGTGTGCTGCAGTGCAGATTTGCTGCAAACCGTGCTCATGTGATTACAGACTGACTTTGCCCGAAGGTTACAATCAGTCCGGATCAGCTCCAGCGCTTGGCAGACGAGGCTAGTCGAGGTGGATGTGAAGGACCAGAAGAGTTCGAGCCCTTTCCACGAATTCACATCTACATGGACATTGGTTGCACGCACGGTCGTACCTTGCAGTATTTCTGTGAGAAAGGACACCGCGGGGAAGTCTTTGCCGTCAAAATTGCCCGAGCGCATGCTGCTCTGCAGGGCACGACCCCTTGGATTCCTTTGCCCGGCTTCCACGAGCACTGAGCAAGCGTGTGTAGGCGCCATTTTGGCAAGCACGCTTTGTGAGGTCGCGATGCATGCAATGCCGAAGATCTAAAGGAGGCAATCAAGCTTGCGATTCTGCGAAACGCTCAGGGTGGGTCAGTGCGTAAACATCTCAACCGGTGTTGAGAGGGTTCGACTTCGAAAATCAACGAATCCTGTGCGCTCTAAGGCCACGTATCAGAGTGCAAGAAGCCAACATGCAGGAAGAGATTGAGGTACTGCCGAGACCGCTGTCAATCCTGCCGCTGTCAGATGTGGAGATTTGAGCGGTTCCATCAGGGCAGATTGGAAGTTCAGCCTGTTTGCATAGCAACATGCAAATTTCGTGCGTTTGTGACCATGCAGCACGTGCGGCGAGACGATAGCTTGTATGTCTACAATATGTCAGGCATGGCTCAGTGAAGGTAGTTGTACATGTCCTTGTTATAGATGCAGGCTTGAATCCAATGAATGGCAGGTAGGTGCATAAAATTCGTGCCAGGAGGAGGAGCCCCCTCCGCCACCGCCCCCACCTCCGCAGCCAGATATGGAAGATCCAGAGGCCGGGTGGCGGAAGGCTTTTTGGCGCTGGCACTTCTGCCTGTCTTGCAGGAGATGGAGCCTCCTCCACCGCAGGAACACATATGCATGCCATGAAGTTGGACTGTGCAGTGCACCGTTCGTGTCCGCATTGAGTTGCATAACTGGAACAGGAACAGGAAGAAGAGGACAGAGAGGAAGAGGACGAACCAGAGCAAGACGAGCAAGACGAGGTCAGGTCGATAATTGCAAGCACTTGGTTCTTCCTATGAATCGACCACCAAACCCAGGAAGATCAAGATCCAGACGTCCCGGAGGAGTTCATGATTGATCCAGAAGGCTTCAAGCCGCCAGCATGAGACCTCGTCGGGAAGTATGGAATGGTGGCCTCAGGTGCCGTGGTCGACCCTGACCTGCTCAAGTTTCAGAGCCAGCAGAAGAAGAGCGGCACCGGCCTCGATGGCTTTCACGTTCTCGCTTTCAGTGCGGCGGTATGCAGCGGTTCCAGGCGGTTCAGTCGTCTCTTACATTTGGCGTCCAGTGCTGCAGCCTGGTCGGGTCATCACGGGGCTCTTTTGATGTCGGCATGTGGCACGCTTGTCTCGCCCTGGCGGGCCGCTTAAGGTGTCCTCCCGTCTCGGCCTCTCCTGCTCCTGCTCGCTAGCTACCCTGTCGTTTCCCCATTGGGCTGCACTCGGCGGGGCTTCTGTGTGTGAGGTTCCCGGCTCTGTCTCTCTCTGCTTTCTCAGAATCGATCCTGCAATACCGCATCGCTTTGGCCACCTGGGTTGTTGTTCACAGCCCGGTGCTTGTTTGCACTGTTTCAGAAAAGGTCATTGCGAAATATGGGGCACACCATGCCAGAAACTGCAGACGGCAGACGCAAGGCACGGAATCAAAGCCATGGAAAAGGCATCGCAAGAATCATGGGGCAGCGAAGGAAGGCGTGCCTGGTCCGCCAAATCACAATCTCTCTCGCTCTTTCTCTCTCTCCCTCTCTCTCTCTCTCTTTTTCTCGCGGTGGGCGAACTGTTCGTCGTGTGCTCCACAAGTAGTACACTAAAAAGCTGCTTCCGGTACACCAATGTGTAGGGCAGTGTAGGAACTCGTAGACTTGGAGAGTTGGAGATTCAGATGGAGTTTCGTTTTATTTGACATGCCTCTTGCCAGAGATTGTCTTAATCTCGAGGTCGCAGTGGTAAGGGCAACAAGATCTACTCAATGGACCGCGGCCGCTACGTCAAGGCCATTTTTGCACAGTCGGTTTCTTTAGTCTCTTTATTCGTACTTGTACCAGGAATTTCTAGGCAGGGTCACTGCAGATAATTTGGCGACACCGCCTTGACACCCGTTCAAACAGGTGCTTAACGAACAGATGAATTTGATAGAGCCTTGCTCATTCGGCGAACTTCCAGCTGCATGCTGCCGACCATAGTGACAGTCCGGTCATTTGTCTTCCAGTCCAATTGCAACGGGCAGGAAGTAAGCTTTCCACTCTCTCTTGGGGGTTCGCTTTCCCGAGAAGACATTGACATGTTCAAGCCGGTGCATTTCGAACGCCGGTTAGTTCGTGTCAAGTGCTTCCACGAGTCCCACGTCACATGCATGTGGAGGCAGCCATGCCGAAACACATGCATCATGAATCGTTTCGACACGAGGAGGGAGCCTGGCCTTGAGCTGGTAGTTCGGACTCGGTGATTGGATGACTGCCATGAACAGCACATGCATAGTTTCGGCTTCTGGCTTGCAATTCCATGCAAACTAAGAATCTGGAGACCCGGCTGCAGCCAGCATCAGCAGCCTCGAAAGAGACCGGTTTCTCCTACCGAAACTTGTGCAAAAGAGGCCCATGCAAGGCTCGACATCTGCCCTAAACAGCCACCCCCCGGCCAGCTCCAGGTGGGGGACAAAACGGGTATTGAACGAAGCTCCCCGCTCCGGGGGAGTTTTGGTGACCAGTAAAGATTGAGCTAGACGTGTGTCGAGCCATGACGGGAAAGAAGAGATGCAGCGCTTTATCAAGCGCTCAGTTGCCAGAGCGCTGTAATCTTAAATCTGATATAACTCATGCTCTTGTTATGATGTTGCTCACTATGTACCCTCTCGACATGCAACCGCAATGTTGGCTGCTTGCATGAGCACTAAGATTGGGCAGCATTGACATGTGGATTCGTGTGAGTACAGTACCTTTCAAGGGCATGTGTGACATTTGTGCATTGGATTGCACGGGGGATGTTTTGGATTCAACAGCAACATTGAACCTTGTTTCTGCCTTGTCAGCGGTTGTGCTCGTCTAATGAAATGCACGTTGTAGACTCGCTTTTGAGAGAAGAAGCCGCACAGGGCAACAAATCCTACTAATGGCGTTTACAACCGTCATGAGCGAGCTGCTTTTTGTATCGCTTCACGAGATGCAGGGCATGCAGCAGGCATTTTCCTGGCAGTTATTGACATACACTGACACTGTCTGATTGCATGTTGTTTGTCTGTCCCAGTTTTGTCTCCAGCCCTGTCCATTTGAGAGCTTTCGTCACAGCCCGTGGCTCTTAAGTTTGTTTGGCGCAGCTTGATCCGTGTTACCCCTTTTGGTGAGCCTTTGGTGACCTGAAGATGTCGCGCGGAATACTCTGCTCTGGCTTACTTACTGCTGCAAAGCCTATTGCCTCCCACTGGAAGTAAACTGCAAAGGGGAGCTGGAATCGATGTTCAACTGCTGGCTGCACAATGCCAGGTTGTTTAGAAGGGCTGCATTGAATGGATTTGTGCAGCGGTTGGAATTGATGACCTGCGCGGACTAGAGCTCCGTCGCCTTCTACTCGCTTCAAACAGCTTTGGAACATTCCAGCCTGTTGATGAAGGCACAGGCTGCAAAAATCTTGCAAGCCCGTGAAGCTCATGTAATTGTGCAGGTCCTGGTGTAGCCATGTACCTGGTTCAGTTCCTGCAGTGTCACGGCATGGCAACTTGCTCTCCAGGCGATGCTACCTAAGGGTGGTGACACCAAGAGTGGCAAGATTGCCTTGGACGCAACTCTCCGAAACGCGCGGGCCCGAACAGCGTAAGACTCTGTCAATCGCAGCAAGCCACTTTTCGCTGACATGCCCATCAGTTGGCCTGTACCGTACAGCCTCCCGAAAGTATGCGGTGGGCCGGGCTGAGGCTGTGGTCTACCAGAAGATAAGAAGAGAAGAAGCAGCAAAGAGGCTTAAGCCTGAGGCCCGTCCATAGGACATAGGAGCTGAAGACTGTACAGGACTCTTAGCGTCAGTCGCTTCAATGACGATTGGAAGGACCAGCGAAATGTGTATGTGGAGCGAAGCGACATTTGGGTGAAAAAGATGGCCCGCAAGGCAGGCTAAGTAACAAAAGGATGCGTGAAGATGTGTCACTCCATGTTGAACTGCCAGGCTGGTGCTCTTGTCATTTTCGTTGTCGATGCAAGTGGCCCTTTGCTGAGCCGTGTATCAGATACTTGCGTTGCAGCTCTTCTGTCGTAGCCTTTCAGGTTCCATGGCATTGAACCGAATGCAGAACGCTAAAGGGGCCGTGCTCCGACTGCTTGAGAACGCCTATCAAAACCGAGATCAGGCATGTGGCTCGGTTCCTGCAGGGAGGGTCTACTGTAGAATGTGGCTCGTCGCTCCGGTGGCCAGGTGGCCCTCATTCCGTGCCGTGGCATCTCGGCAGAGGCCGCACGTTCCATGCTCGTAGGCTGCGAAGCAAGCGACCAAGGGCATCCGAACACAGAGACAGGACGACAGCGGAGACGGGAGATGCAAAGAACTAGACGGATGTTGGAGTTCCGTCTAGGAGGGTCAGCCCTTGGCTACTGTACGTGCTACTGTCATTAGAGGTGAGTCAGCCATTTACCATTTGGAAGAGAGACGGGAGCCGCATGTGCACTCAGCTCCTTTGTCATGAGGTGGTAAGAAAAGTCACCCACACATCAGACTCGAAAAAATGCTGTTGCCCGGACCTGGAGCAAACAAACAAGAGATAAGCAATTGAAACCACATTCTCCGCTCAGCTGCAGGCTTAGCATGGATGGGTTGAGGATGAGCACGAGGGGGGGCAAGGGCCGCACAGCAACATCGACGGTATATCCAAGCCGCAGACTGTTGGTAAAGTGTCGGAGTGTCTCGGATAAGCCTTGATCCTGTTGGGAGACTTTCAAGGTCGGCGGAAATGTTGTATGGCAAGAAAACTTGGACGTCTCGGCAGGGTTGATAATGATTGAGACTGGGAATATTGCCGACAGATGATCCGGATCCCCGCACGTTCAAATGAGGGTGATGATGATGCCCAACGGTCCCAATCCACAGCCGTACGCAACCAACCTCCATGAAAGACCGTTACCAGCCCAGACCCTCCCAAAGAGCTCCAAGTACCGGCCGAGACCCCAACCCTTCGAGAGTTTAGGGTTCGAGCGTAGCTCCTATCGGAAGGTCAGCAATTCCACCAATCACAAGCCCCGATGCTACGCCTTTCATCCTCCCGAAGACCTGCCACCAGAATCCTTTGGCCGGTTGCGTCATTGATTGTCCATTCCGGCGGATTCCGGCGGCAGTCAAGCCTCACACCGGTACAGAGCCGTGCAGCGCACCTCGCCTGCTGTTATCGTGCGAGGTTCTGGCATGATTCGTTGGCTGCAAGCGAGATGGGCAGATCCTGTGTTTGTTTTGTACGTGATGCAACTTGGTGTTGCGACCCAAGTTTGTTGCAGGTGCTCGTCCAGCCAACATCGTCTGTCGCGCGTGCCAGCGGAAGCATGAAGGCAGGAGGATTGGTTTCGTAGGCCGCAGAACTAACGTCATGTTCTGCAATCTTCTAACTTGCTCTACTGAACCCACGTGCCACGAGCACCGACGTCATCATTGTTGTCATCAGGAGTGCCGGTAGCACCACTGGCACCACCAGCCCAGCTTCAGCGACATTAGCATCATGGTTGAACTGCTAACCAATATGCAGGGCAATGCCCAAGCATCGTACAGCAGAGCACCATCAGCTTCTGGGCAGCGCACCGTCTGCAGTTCCCGTTTGCATGTGGTCGCGGTGTGAGTCGAATATTTGCGGAGTCCCTTTTGACTTGCAGTACTTCGCAGGTTCTGCCATGCGGTGGTGGCACTCCCCTTGCGCACGCACTTTCACAGGCAAGGCAGTAAGCAAACCACTGGCCGTGTTGACAGCTGCAAATCTATTACACTTCCCTCCACTCCACCATGTCTGCTACCGCGCTACGCACCTGGGATCTTTTCTGGCTGTGCTGTGTCCTGTCATCTTGGGGCACATTGGGGCTCATCGAGCCTTCGGCGGAAACTAGCAGTGCAAAGTCTTCTGCGAGTGAGAACCTGACCGGCTTCAGGCCATCATCTTGGGAAGCAATGCGATGAAGAGTTCCGATGTTGGACAGGTGTGGCATGTTTTGATCCAGCTGAACCTCTGAGTGTTCTCGTGGGCTCGTGGCAGGTTTGCTGTGTGGCCATCACTGATGGTCGTGCAAACGTTCCACTTGCAGTGAGCGAGGGGGACCAGAATGCCCTGGACTGGGGGTTCGGTAAGTGCCTTGCACCTGGTATCACCTGGTGCCCAGCGGGTTGCTGAACTCTGCCGCCCTGCCTACACTCGGACAGTTTGATGTGTTCAACCCTACAATTCCACACTTCAGCTCCACAATCTCATTTCAGCAGTTGCTGTGGGTTTTTGGTCGTGGATACTGATTGGGATCGGTAGTCGAAGATATCAGGCAGTCGTGCTAGTAGCGGTGTCAACATGCGAAGTCTGAATAGCGGCATGCAGCTTGCTTCAATCTAGCGGCACGTGAACGACGAGTTAGTGGGAGCTTGGAAGCACTAAAAGCACCCTATAAGGACTCCTCAGCTCGGCAACACCTAGAATTGCATGTGAGGATGAAAACGGGAAGATGAAGAAAGTGCCGAAGGAAGACTTGCAGGCCATACATTTCTGCTGCCACTGGTCCGATGGCTGTCACATCGAACTCTGAGGAGGAAGCTTATGTGCTGGCAGACAAGATGAGAGCACTGGGCGGTGCCCCCAGTGTGAACCGGCCCTGCCACCCATCACTCTGTTTAGATGGAAACGCCGACCAGCGCGCGCTAAACTTGTCAAGCTTTGCATGTGGGCAGAATACAATTGTTACAAGCTGCGTAGACAACTGCAGAGACTTGAAGTATCTGAGAGGGGGAATTCGTCCACAACCGCCCCATACTGACCAACGAACGCAGACGCGGACAGCTTCGCGAATCGCACCGGCTTAATATCTCTGAGGTGATTACACTGTATCCGCGGGCCCGTGAAGTCTCAGGCTAACACGTCCCAGTCAAAATTAGATTTTCTCGCAGGTGCGGTCAGGAAACGGCGAGGATTCTCGATTCTGCAGCACTTCCTGTCAACATGCTGCTTTCAGGTGTTAGTAAGTCTGCAAAAGCTGTAGACGATGCCGGCCGCGGTCTTGAGCCGATGGCCTCCGTTGCGCGGAGGATGGGTGATAACAGCTCTCGCACCGCAGGACTTGCTGTGTTTCTGGCAGTATTTCCAGGATTCCAGCAATGTCGCTGAGGTTTCAAGTTTCTCCTCATCGATACTGAGAACAAATATGTTTCGTCCGGTGTTGCCAAGACCCTTGTTGACCGTGCAAATGGAAGGTGCCCAGCCCAGCTTCATATGGCAAAGCCTTTAGACAAGCTGGTATGTCCTTGCTGCACCTCTTGGCATACCCTGCAGCCCAAGGTATTACTATCTACCGCGAGCCGATGACAAAGCTATTGCGACACGGCTTCAAAGCAGAAGTTCGCACGATAGCGGGAATCAGCATGGAGACCTTGTTCGCGCTTGTCTCAGGCCGGCATTGCCAGTGATGCCATAAACGAGATGAAAGCCAGATAGCATCTGCGTCAGCCAATCCCTTAATTCTTACCTTTGCTGATCAATGCAGACCAAGCTCCAGACGATGCTCTCTTTACACCGACAAGATACTTCTCGCAGTATGTCTGGAACAGTTTTTTTCCCGCTCGGCGGTGCTGGAGTTTTGCATCAACTGTTTAAAGATGACTCCCAGCGTGAAAGCTGCTCGAACTCGAAGAAAAAAGAACGACAGTCGCCTTAGCTGCAAACGCTACATCTGCGACATGGTCGCATTTCTGCAGAAAGGAGGCATTGCGGAAGATCCTCCATGTTTCAGCTGATCTGCAGCTGTGCAGTCATGAGCATGTCACATGGAGAAGCTTTCACAAGTTATCAGTTGGGATTCTACATCAAGGTACCGGTCCTCAACAGCCCGTGATCCAAGACATGTAAGAAGGGCTTTCTGCAGAGTTCTGCAGTATCGTGATGCCTCTTGTTCCACATGCAGCTTGGTGCCCGGATTTGCAGAGCTCTGCGGTGTATGTGTGTGTACGAAGAGTCAAGATTGTGTTCAAATCAAGCCACAGTGCTTGCATGAGGCCTGACACACGCTCGCATCATTCAGAGGCAAGACCAAGACGATGGGGGCCGCACGACGGCGTGATGCTTGAAGCATAAATCGAGCTTTGTTCTTGATTGTGCTTGCAGGTGCTGCAAGCAAGCAATCTGTTGCCGAGGTTCTGCATGCCAAGGACTCTCGTGTTTCAAAACATTGCTGCTTGTAGTCAGAGTTCCTCGAGACACAGCAAACAAAGCCAATGTTGCCAAGCAAGCTCCCACCGGAAGTTCGGGGCACAATGGCATAGAAGCGTGATGCTTCCTGCAGATGGCATGCGGAAATACTGCGAGACTCAAACACCTCCAGTGTTCGATCCGGGCCACATCATCAACCAATTCAGGTTGCCACAAGCCTCACCATGCATCTCCGAATCAGCCGAATCTCGTTTCCTTCTCGAGGTGAGTGTGCGCCGTTTGGCACGAAAATTTGAGCAAGGAAAGGTAACACTTTGTTCGGACATGAGAGCGACCTTGTGAAACTTCGCTTGAAGTCTTTGAGGTCCGCAGACAGACTAGACTTTCACCGGTCATAGACACTGCAAAGAACGTACCGAGCAGCGACAAAGCCAAAACCCAAAATGCAGGTGGGAGCACGGCAGCGGCGACCGGCATCGGTTTTGGTGACGGCAACACACAACAGCTTTCATGCTCCTGCAATCCATGCAAGCTCGAAGTGCCGATTGGCGTAGCCATAGCCATGCCATAGCGCATGCCCGAGGGTGGATTCGGCGACGAGTGCAGCAGCACAGCAAGTTTCGAGTTGGAGCAGACAAGATGAGAAGACTCCGATGACAGCTCCAAAGAGAACTGTGGCCCGATGATAAGTTTATGATCTCGGAGGCTCCAATGTAGATGTGGCTAGGTATTGTTCAAGAAGACCAGGACCAGATGGGGAATGGTGAACTTGCTACATCTGCGAGATCCGCTAGGGATGAATCGCTGTGCAAATTCACGAGTGGCCGGATGTGCGACAGGCTCTAAGAGGCTGCGAATGGGATTTCCTGACACACACATGTTGTAAATAATACAAGGAGTGAGATCATTTATAGCTGACTTCCAACTGCCTCGTCATGGTCGTCTTGGCAGGCAGTCGCTACACCTCAGCGAGCTTCAAACGTAATCAAACACATCCTCATCAGGCATCAGCCTGCAGTTGTAGATGTGCTGCAAGTCTCAAGTGTCTGTTCCTAGGTGCACATCAGAAATCCACTCATTGATTCCACCTTGCCCTGATCTGTAGCCGAAGATGTCTGCGTGCACTAAGATAGTCGCAAGAGCAATCGGTTTGGCGCCTGGCGCGACCGGAGGAGAGTAATTGTTCTTGCCCTCTGAATTACACCAGGCGTAGTGTGAAGTATCCTAACACATCGCTGATCATCGCTGCAAGTGTTCACTCTGAACGCCCAGGAAACCAACTGCTCGTGCTGAAAACTCGTGAACAGTATGGTACTTGTTGAAACTTCACGCCTGAGCGGCCTTAGTGCCTCGCCACTTCTGTTACAGGTCGTCCAGCTCAGCAAGCCTGTCAATCACCTCGTTTGTACTTGCAGGATGTTCTGGTCAGGTCTCCGAAGTTCATCAACAAAAAGGCCAGTGAATGTCGAGTGAGTTTCCAGCACAGCAGCGGTATATCGCAGCCTCTGTTCTGCATGTCCAGATGGCTAACTGCAGCTCGCATGAGCTCCTAACAATTTGCAGCACATACCTGTCAGAGCCCCAGTAGACTGGTTGTTGTGCGAGCCACGGGTTGGCTTGCTTGCTACACACAGTCAGACCCATGCACAGCCCAGGCCTGCCTTTGACTTCATCAACGTGGCCCGGTGCCTGGTATGCGGCTTTCGTGCGAGTGGAGCATAGCATCTGCAGAAGCTTGAGAGAGTTTCTTGCTATCTCATCAGCAGGCACTGGGAAAATTATGTGCACATCGACGCTTTGACTGCATGCGAGGGCTTACTCAGGCTGCCGCCCTCCATCGCATTGCCAAGCTACGCTGCAGTGTCGCCGCGCACTTACTGTCGCAACTGGCGTGTGGATTACCTTTCTATGACTTTCTCATCTCATGCCTACACGTCACGGCTTCATGTTTTCTACAATCCGGATGGGCACCTGCGTGGTGGCAAGAAAGAAGGTCGCACTGGTGCATCATGGTCATGCGGTTGTTGATAGAATTGGTGATGTAGAAGATGCGGGTGGCGTCATGTAGGACAAAGTAATACTGGAGATCATGGTGGGTATTGGCGATGTTTTCAATGATTCAGATCATGAGCATGATGGCTTGCCAGACTGTCCGCACATGTCTGCACATGCCATTGCACACACTTCTCGACATGCATATTGATTGACTCGATTGTCCTTTTAATTTTGCAGTCAATCCTTTGTTCAGGAGGCAGAAGCTTTGCTGTCAGCGCTCTGTGACAAGGCGGCCCACACCTCGGCCCATGATGCCTGATGATGCCTGAATTTGCCTGAAGCTATTTCAAAGGTTCCCATGCGGTGGTTTGGCACGAAAGGTGTTCTTGGAGCTGGTTTGGTAGTGCCCTGCAGTCTTTCAACGAGACCGGCGAAACAAAGCCGACGACTGTTTCGAGCTTCAACAGATGCAGTTGGAAAGACCAAACCCCTTCGTGGCGTGATAGGTTACCGATTCTGGCACGTGGCATTCTAGGTCAGCAGTCAGCACTCGTAACGCATCTGGAAACAAGCAGAAGACGTCGGTTTCTTTTGTTTGGGGTTCGGTGCTCTGACATTCGTTTAACTTCTGTAGCCGACAGAAGCTTTTGTCAGCAAGGAATCCACCTCCAGGAAGGGAAGACAATTGAAGATTGATTACCAACACTTCGTCAAGTCCAACCAAAGATTGCAGCACGTGTCTGTCGTCGTTCACGTTATCTTATTTCTTGTTACTGGTCACCTGCTGAGGTATGCAGCATTGCTAGTGGCAGCTTCCAGGCACAAGGTTCAGTTGCACTCTCAGAGGAGATGAGAATTGTTCAGGTGATGCTGCATGGGTAAGTTTGACCCATGTGGTTGAATCCCGCCCCGTCAGGCCAACACAGGCCAAGCATCGACTACCACGAAGTCACATGGACAGCCGGCGCAGTGCTCATTTGACATTGACATTCTAGTTCGCATGTGAGCGCTCATGCTTCGACCCGTCCTAACTAGCCTTCGATCGCAGAATTTCTTGAAGGAAGCACATGACTTCTCCAGATTCTGTCAAACTCAGGTGCTCGCAATGACAGCCGAGGTTTGGTAGACCTGCATCGTCCTGATCCCAGCTTGTGCAATGTCGACAGTGTTCCATTCCAGTGTATTCCAACCAACGTTTTCGCAACGTTCTGCGCACCTGCTGACCTTTGCAGCCGGGTTCACCCTTTGTTGCAGCGACTTTGCCTGCCTGCCAGCAACATGACTCGCAGTCCAGGTTCTAAGCCGCACAATAAAAACACGGTGTGCAGCGTCTACCGAGGCTGGGCTTCGGGCACAGGAAATTGCCAATGTCGGGTAAAGTTCCAGGCCTGTCTGGTGCTGATATGTCAGGTCGCCAAACTCTGTCCTGCCTGGCTGCGGTTGCAGGACGCTGGACCATTTCGAGAAGATTATGCTAGAGATGCTTGCATGCAGCAGGCACTTTGCTTGTCCGCCTAGACTGTTTTCGACGCAGTAGCTGATCTTTGACTGCCTCAGTTCGAAGACTTGAGCCGTTTCTTCACCTCAGAAATTGATAGGGGCTCCGGCGGGTTCCGGGCTGGGAGGCTGTGTTTGATGTGTTTGGCACAAGATAGGGGCACATGGCATGGAATGCCACGAGAAAGAAACTGAATGTGTTCAGAATGGCAAGACCACCGTGCCTGAATTGCTGCTTGTGTGTGTGTGTGTCTGTGTGTGTCTTGAGGGTTGTGGGGCACATGGCTGAGTTCTGTGATGCAGTTTCGGTTCGATCTATGCACGGGCTGAACATTTTGAAGTTTCGAGGGATTCCTCCTCTTTGCACAGCCTTGCAAGCGCGCACGGGCCGTGATTGATGTGGTGGTAGGCTGTCGGCACTGTAAGCGTTTGTGCCAACCGATTGGATCCGCCAGGCTGGGAAAGGAGTCGGAACTTTCGACTCAGCATTCAGCGAACCTGGTGTGGTGCTCAAGTACCAGCCAGCTTCTGCATGAAGCACTGGCTGAAATGGCTGTGCGATCCTCAGGGCATGGGCCGGGCCGAAGCTCAAAGAAGATAGCAATGTTCAATTGTATGTTTTTTGCATGGTCTTTCTTTGTGGTTGCATCTGCTTTAGGAGAGAGAGTCAAAAGGCGGTGAGTAATTGAGACAGCATGCGACATCTGTCGGGGTGCAGGCTGGTGATCATGTAACGATTACTTACATCGAACAGCGACGACGGACTCGGACACTTCGGTCCTGCGATTGGGCGGGAGGGCGACCTTTTCAATCCCGCCGCAAGCATGAGGCAAGCAAGCAAGACGGAGTGAAAGTAAGATCAGACCATTCTTCATCTTGTCCGGAAAGACACAGAGAAAACGGGAGAAGACCGCGCGTGCAGGGCTTCAGGCGTCCGCTCGTTCCCTCTGTCCTCGTAGAGAGGCGCGCGTCCGCGCGCGAGGAGGGGGGACCGCCTTCCTCCTTTGTCCTCGTAGAGAGAGACAGACAGAGTGAGAGAGAGAGAGAGAGAGAGAGGAAGTCTACGAGGCAAGGAGTGGCTTGCGTGCGAGTGTTGGGGGTGACAGTCTTGTTTCACTCCCACAGACGAACGCGGACACGGGCGTAGCGCTTGCGCGCAGGGGTTCAGGGGGTACCCCCTGTCCCCAAACGCCATGCAAGCAAGCAAGCAAGCAAGCAAGAGAGAGGAAGATTTTGGCTCAAGCCGCGAGCGGTTCAAGCCCGGGGGCACCACTCCGTGAGCCCATCTCCTTTCTCTGCTTTCGGGTACCTCCTGGGACAACCAATCTCTCCTCTTTCGATCAGCTCTCGCTTTCTTCTGACGCATTGCTGTACAAGGTGAATAAATTCTGTACGTTGACCCTGCCGGACGCTCGCCGCAAGGCGATAGTAGGGAACGGTCCTCTTCGGCAACCGCTGCTGCCCCGTTCCTCAAAACCCGTAGCAACAGCGAGCCCTACAGCTTGGCGAGCCTACGCTTCGAGTATCAGTTCACAGCGATCCCGGGGGACCAGTACCTCGAACGGGGACATTGAGTACGTCGTGATCGTGATAGTGGCAGGGAGCCAGAGAAGGTGAAGTTCAAACTACGCAGGGGCATCCCCTTCCCAGCAATGAGGCGTACCAACACAGCAGAGGCAGGTGCGCACACTTACCCAAGAGCAGCCGGGGGACAATGGAAGGTCCAAGGGGGGGCTTATCACCTCTGAACCAGCTGCGGGCGCTTTGGCCCACCGAGCTACAACTTCGACTTCGACTACGGCTTCCTCTTCCAGTACCGCTACCGCCTCCCCCCCTCCCACCCCCCCCCATTGCCAAGGTCAGGACCAAAAAGAAGGACAAGAAGCGCGCAAAGAAGGAGCCCAAGCCCCGGAAGACTGAGACGGCAACTCCTACAACCAACATCTGCTCCACTCTGGAACCAGATGACCCTCTGATGGAGTCACTTGCGGAAATACTAGGGGGAGATGCAGATGACCAGGAGCGAAAAGCTCTTTCTGAGCAGGCTGAGCTTTGGAAATCCTAGGGGGAGATGCTCCTGACCAAGAACGAAAGGCACCCTCCCAGCAGTCCAGGCAGACAGCGAACGTGTACCATGAACAGCCCCTTTCTCGTTCGACCACCTCGTCGTCTACATCCACAAGGTGCTTTCGGGGAATCTCCCCAATCACTGCAGGCGCGGCCCGCGCCTTACCTTTCAACGAGTTGTCTGCCGAGACAAGAGCCGTTCTGACACAGCGAGCTGCCATGCACACAGGGGAAGTAAAGGTCCAACAGGCCCCTACGGTGAGCACTGCGGACGATACGATTCCCGACTTTGCCAACCGCGAGCCCATGCGAGCCCTTTTACATGGACAGCGACAACACGCAGCCAGAGATCGCCGAGGGAAGCACTCCGCCCCCATACCTTGCCACGAAGGGGGAAGAAGACGAGGCCGTGAACACCTCAGTCAACCTTCAACACAGGCTGCACCCCAACGAAGACGTCTTCGCTGACGAGCACTACGTTGCCGGAGCCAGCTTTCCTCTTCTCGAACCTCCATGACTACGCGAACAATCGGGGACCCACCCGAAAGAAGAACCAGCAGAGGACCACTACGAGATGCAGGACTTTGAGGACAACAACCCCCCAGCCCAGGGGAGTCACCCTGGCAGCATGCCGAGACCGACCCCAAGGAGGAGCCCGGGACTACTATGAGAACCACTACGACACCTACGACGAGGACGATGGCCGTCCAGAGGGTGAACCTCTTCAGCCTAAGACCATGCACCTACCCGAACCAGAGGGGGAACCTTCAGGACTCACAACCCGACAGAAAAGGCGCTTTCAGCAGGTTTTCGAGACCGGGGAGATCTCGCGGTTGCATAGAAGGGAGAGCGACTTCGAGGTGTGGAGGCGATACCGAAGCCAGAACAAGGAGTCGTACAAGCAGCACAGGAGAACCAAAAGACGTGCGGGGGAATGGAGCCCGGATCGCAAGCGCCAGTGAGAACCTCTGAGGAGCTGGAAAAAGTGAGCGGGCAACCCCTTTTAGGTTTGCTTTTCCCTTCCTCTGACATAATTCGTCCACATGTTATCTTATCTGCTTCCTCATTACGGGGGAGTTCCTCGAACATGTACCTTACAGCCGACTTTTCTCCATTGGATTCGGGGCAGAATGAGGGGTCCAAGCCCCTGCTTCGTATCTTGTATTGTCTTTCACCTTGAGCCTAATGCTCGGTGTGTACCATACGACGGGCCGCTGAGCCAACCACCACACAGAACACTTTGCCCCGCACGGGCACCCTGTTCTCGCTTCCGCACTCTCCAAAGGGGCTGTTGCCCCTGAACAACTTTCGGACGGCACTTTTTCGGGGTCGCCCCCGCTGATCCATCTAATTGCTTTCTGCCTCGTTTGCATTTTCCACTCTTGGCACCCGCAGCAGTCGGGGGCGCACTAGCGCGCGGTGTAGGGGGGAAACCTCCTGCACCATAGCCCTGGCGAAAGAAAGAGCCAAGGGAGAAGTGGCTGGACCGCTGCTTCTCCCACGCCTTGTGTGTGTATATATATAGAGAGAGAGAGAGAGAGAGAGAGGTAGCCATTTTGGCTCAAGTACTGCACCATTGTTTGGAGGTCTGTGACACCTCCTGCATTGGGGAGGAGGCGCGGGGTTGACCCGAGGTTGTGCCCTCGGGGGAGCTCCCGTCGCTTCCTCCAGCGGTGCTTGAGTCACATATCCGCCGCCCTTCTCCTCAAGTGGCCCTCCTTGGTAGGGTCCCTTCGCGCCGCCATTGCTGTCCATCGAGGGGGAAAGGAACACTGCACTTCCTCGTCCCCGCTCCTGCCAACGAGATAGGTGTGCAACGGTCCCGGGGGGCAACTCCGCGCTCATCCTTGAGGCTTTTAACAGCAGCGAGCTCCGCGTGATTGGCGAG
>CAJNDV010032378.1:3069-14004 GCA_905221635.1 Symbiodinium sp. CCMP2456 | reverse complement strand
CCGGGGAAACCCCGTATTTCTATCCGAATTTATTTGACGGGCCGCTGAGCCTTCCAAGCACTCTTCTCCATAGCGCTTTTTCAGTTGTGCACCTTCATGACCCCGTCCTTTCAGGCCGCCCACCGAGGCAGATCGAGCTGATGTTCGCTTCGCTGTGCTTCCCTGCTTCTTTTGCGAATCTGCCTCGGTGGAGTGTGCACGCAATGTTCAATGTCTCCCGCACCTGTCGGGGGCGCACCTGCGCGCGGTGTAGGGGGGAAACCCCCTGCACCACAGCCCTGGCGAAAGAGAGAGAGAGAGAGAGAGAGAGAGAGAGACCGTCGGAGGCAACTCCCCACCACAGCCCTGGCGAAAGAAAGAGAAAGAGACTACGGTCCGAACCCACCCGCAGCTTGAGCCACACATTTCGCAATACTTTGGCACGAGCAAGCTGAGTAGTTAGGGTCAACCGCGAAAACATGCCACGGCCTGAAGTTGCAGTCCCAGTTCGAGAAACAACACATGCATCATGTCAAAACACATTTGGTGATATTCGGTGGTTTTCGGACGCACCCTTGGTGTGATGTCGTGTACAGGCGCACCCTTCCGGAGAGAAATTGGAACCTCGGCCACCGCTGAGGGGACAATGACTCCGCGCAGGGGTTTGCGTCGCCAGCCGCCAGCGCAGCACCGAGGGCGAAAACAGGGTTGGCCGTCATGAGCTGTGTCGGCAGCCGGATGGGGCGCATGACCCTTCGCTGCCGCTAATATCTCGCGGGCAGGCGCCTCCAGACTGCTTGCATGTTTTTTGCCGCCGCTTTTCGCTGCAATGATCGACTCGACCTGCGCAGGACGATCCCGCTAGTGGGTCCCCTGAAGTCGGAGACAGGCACAGCACCAAGCCAAGGGGCAGCGCGAAACGGGAAAGTTCCCTGACTCTGGAAACGAAGAACGCGCTCTCCGGCAAGAGCTGGCAACACCTCAAGAATGCGGCCGGGGCCGGGGACTTTGCCCGCTGAGCAACTAAGGGGGTCGACGTCAGCGCGGACCGAGAAGCCGAGCCAGCTTCGCTGCGGAGCACGGACGATGGCGGCGACGGGCGAATGACACGCAGTGAGCCGAACTCTAGTGTCACGTCGTCACCGCCTAGTATGTGGGCCCGTTTTCGGGGAGCAACTTCTGCTGAAAGTAGAGGTGCCAGGGTAGCAGTGGTGTCTACGGGCTGTTTGTAACTAAGTTCCTTGACAATCTTCATGCCATGCCAGTGTTCACATGCGTGTTGTTTTGAGTTGCCCTGGGCTGAGCCTCAGAATGTCTGCAGTAGTAGGCTAACGTTTTCGGTGAAACCATTACTTTGTCTCGTTGCCCACCGGGACCCGCAAGCGGAGCGCGGCGCTAACTTGTGACACGGCAAATTTGGGCTGAAGTAAGCACAGAACAGGGCGTGTCAACCAAAGTCGTTCTTGTTGCCGCAGATACCGTGCATCTGGCCAGCCGCCGGGCGTCCCCCAACCGGGGGTTCGCTCCTCAAGTCTGGCGAAGGAAAACTAAGTTGAACAGAGTTTGAGAGTTGTGAGCTTTCGCGGATGATGCCATCGAGGCGGGGCGAGAACTAGGTTGCTTGCACCTCAATTCAACTCTTGCCGCGTAGTTGTGTGCCGTTCTGCTGAGGACGGGGCAGACGGCCAACCGTCTGCTGCACATCGTGCAAGAAGTCGCGTCGCGGGCGGGTCTGGTGCTTCATCCTGCCAAGACCCTCCACCTCGCCATCAACTCGGAGTGGCCCATTTGCCCTGCCATGGCTTCTTCGGGGAGCGGTGCCACTGCCGTTTCTGTGACGAGACGCAGACTTGTCCCCACTTGCGCCGTTTCCAAACGGTAGATGAGCTGGAGTACCTAGGTACCAGAACCACCCCGAATAGGGGATGCTGATCCCAATCTGCGTAACGGACTTCGGCTGGGCCGCTGGGTTTTTGCCAAGCTCAAGCCTTTTTGCAGGATGTCGGGTATGGCTTTGGCCATTAAACTCCAAGTTTACACTGCAATTTTACCAGGCGGTGGTGGTGTATTCTTTGGAGTCTGAGGCGTTGTCGCCGTCGCAATACCGGCGGCTGGACACGCTGGGCATGAAAGTGTTGCGCAGCATCCTCAAGCTGCCTTCTGCTTATTATTCCCATATCACTGGGGAAGGATTGTCACATGAGGCGGTCTTGAACGACTTGGCTGAGCGGGGCTTTGCTGTTCGTCCTTTGTCTCATGTTGTCATGACCCGCAGACTGCAACTTCTTGGTCACATTCTTCGTGACCCCTCGCTGCCTGCCTGGAGTGTGTGTTTCCGGGAGGGCTCACGCCTGGGAGTATTCGCATGCTGTCTTTTGCGTGCCCACCCTCACGCCTGGGAGTATTCGCATGCTTTCTTTTGCATGCCCACCCTCCAAGACACTGTCTCTGTCCATGGGGGTCTATTGCGGAGGCCCATATTCTGAGGATTATCCGCGATCAAGCCAATAACCGTGTCGCGTTTAGAAGGGATATCCTGCAAGTCCTCGGGCGCGTTTCCTGGCAATTCTGTGTGTCGTACATCACGTACATGGCCAAATCCCCTTAGAAGAAGAAGAAGCTGTGGTGGAGGGTTTGTGGCCCAACAGACGCTCCCTCTCTCTTTTTCATTACCGCCCGTAGCACTCGAAATTGAGGCCATCCGCGGACTCAACACTGACAGCAACGAACAAGTACGGAGACAGAGGACACCCCTGACGAATACCCTTCAAGACAGGGTAATCCGAAGCGGTAGCCCAAACTTTGACACGAAAGACCGTGTCATTGTAAAGTGCCATGATGGCACCCCGAAACTGGGCAGGAACCCCAAGGTGTGTAAGAGCCCAATCAATCGACGAGTGACGCATGGAGTCAAAGGCAAGTCTCCAGTCCAAAGAAATGACACGGAGCGTGCCCCCGTACTGCTCAAACAACTCCACCATGCGATACCGTGCGTTTAAGAAGAAAGACGCATTGGGAGGATGAGCGAGCTTGGCGAAACCCGACCTGGGACCCACGCAACCGGTCCTCAATGTGTTTGGCGAGGCGACCCGCAAAATGCTGACATAAAGCTTGTAAAAAGATTTAAGCAAAGCAATGGGCCTGCAGTTAACGGCCTCTAGCGTGCAGTGATTTTTTGAACAAAGCAACTACCACTGTTTTCCGCCGACTTTGAGGGCGGGCCTCCTTCGATCATGTCGGAGAACAAAGCAGCGAGGAGGAGAAGCATCGGCAGCGTCGAAGCACATTCGCCGAGGGCACCGGCTTTAGCGAGCTTATCAACCCGCTCGTTGCCAATAACCCCTATGTGAGCGCGGCCGTGTTGGAAGCAGAAGAGGTGCCGCTGCTTCGCACAAGCGAGGTGCAGCTGCAGCTTGTCAACCAGCTCTCGATGTTTGGAGCTCATCCAGTCCAGAATGGCAGCGCACATGGCAAAATGGGAATTCGGACGGACAGCGAAAGTCGTTGCTACCGGAAACTCGCGGATGAGGAGGTCAAGCAGTTCCAGCAGCGAAATGACCTCAGCCGTGTTGTTCGTACTGGTGCCCTGGAAGGCGGGCATCGATGGGTCAGTCTCAACCCATCCACGAGGACAAAAGCGGGAACCTGCCATCAACGTCAAAGCAGATGGAGAAACCCCCAGCCCGCCCCTGCACGCGCAGAACCGTCGGTGAAAACGAGAAAGACCGAGCCTTGCGGCCTCTGGTCAAACGACGAGAGTTGCAGCTGTGGCGGAAGGACCGGGGCCGGTCTGTTGCCACCAGCCTTGACCCTCCCAGCATCCTTGATTTGGTACGTGAACACCAAAGTCACCAAAGGATAGCGGTGGGAGTCAAACGCGAAGGAGTGAAAGCCATGAATGCCGCGTATGTTGTTTTTGCGCGGGGCAGGGACAAGACTGAACGAAATCAAGAACATGATAGTCCTGCAGAGCCGGATCGAAGATGGAACTTTCGGCGCCAATTTCGCGAAACTTGCACATTGGCTGCGAGATGAAAGTATTCAATAACAACAGGTTGCGCCCATCAGCAAATCTGAGAAGATTAGCTCTGTTGTTCCATTCCTCGGTGTGAATCACACGCGAGTCGCCAAATAACGTGTCGCCAAACGCAGGCGGATCCTCTGCCAATTTACGAATGGGCCTCGCATCCCCAGCAATGACAATATAGGTGTACTGGAGTTAGGGCGCGGGGTGATGGAAGCGAGCATCTCCCAAAAAGCCTTCTTATGCTTTCTGTCCTTAGCGGGATCAGGGAGCGTGCTGGGGGCATAGGCGCCGTAAAGTAGTGGCCTTGCGCTTATCCTCCTGCTCCTTGGCCCATGTATCGTCCCTCAACTCCAGGTTCACCTGTGGGTTAAGGGCCAGACGGCCCTGACTACATAAGACCGTGCTGTATGCCAAATCTCCGAGGATGCTGGCGTTGGGGTGACGCAAGAGGACCTTGCTTTGCTGCGGAAGGCCCAGTTCTTGAACGAACAGTGTTTCACTTCCCCTGTGAAAACGAGTCATGAAGTGACAGATCACGTCCTGCTGTTTGAGTCCTTCGCGCGAAACATGAGCTGCCCGAAGTCGGCTTTAGAGATGATGGAGCCTGGACCGGGGAGCGGACACTCCGGTCGTAACAAGAGTGCGTGCATAGTTTTGATGGGGAGCATCGCGAGAAGCTTCGATTGCGGTTGGTATTTCTCCAAACGCAACGCCTTGCCAAGAACCGTCTCCTCCTTACCTTCAACCTTGTACTGAAGTTTCGGGAGCTTGCCAAGCGAAGGCTGCTTTTGGAATTGCGAGTATGCATCGTGACAACTCTGCGCACGAATCAACTGGGCTGTAGCTATGACTGACGAGTGACCATGTCCAGTAAGTCGTATTTGCAGAACGTTTTGATACATCTGCTTCCAGTGTTTCCAAGCGGACCTCAGCCTGGTTCAACCTGGCGCCAAAGATGCGGTTGCAGTCCTGTTGGGATGCCGTCGCGTCTGCGACCTTCTGTGATAGGGCTAGGAGGTCGCGGACATGTGTGTCCCGGTGGAAGGATGAAAATGCCTGCTTGATAGTATGTTCGACCGCGAGCTCAGCAATCTCAGGGTTCGCGTTCGGGGAGCTGCATCACGGCCGCTTGCTCGAAGGACTGTTTGTCCTTGTCGAAGTAGAAGCCACCGCGTGTGGCATTGTTGGCCAACAGCAGTACAATTTCTCTGGTGTCTTTGTCACGCCAAGCGTGTCTTTGTGGTTCAGAGAGATCTTCCCAAGGAACGTTGAGGGTCCCTTCCACTTCTGTTTCGCTTGCAGTTCTTCGGGCTCGATCTTCACAGGCTGCGGCGCAGTCTGTGGAACCGCTTCCGGATTGGACGATGTGGAGGTGGCGCCGGAGCTTTGGCTCCGCATCTGGGCCATGGAGTTGACGAAGTGCTGCAGCTCTTCGGCAGAGTTTGTCGCCGAACTACTCCTTCGCCATGACCATCAAGTCTGCCTGCGCAGGCTCATCGGAGGAAGGCTCGGGCTTGCCCGTTGGGGTTTCCCCGGAGCCGAACATAATTCCTTAAAGGCGCGGCAAATGGGGAGGTGCAAAAGCCCTAAATGCGCACCGAAGACGAACAGCGGAACGAGCAATACGAGAGTGCTCGCCGCCTCCACCACAGCCCTAGGGAAAAAAACAAAGGGTTTGCTGCGTTGTTGCGTTGTTGACGTCTTAGCCGGTCGCTTGATGTGATTGAGCCATTTTCAGCACGAGTCCCAGAACTGAGGAGGAATGTATGGTGCTTGATAGGGCTGTTACAGTTTATCGCTTCCAGACGAGCTGTACTTCCTTCCAGTGTCGAAGGCCGGCACTTGTATCACAGGGGTCTTGCTGCTTGCCTGAGCCGTTCTAACGGATTCTAACCTCAATCCGAGGGACCGACCGAACCATGGAGTGGGGAAGTCCTCCCCTTCCTTTTTTGTCGTGAAAAACAAGAAGAGAGGGCGAGGGCGAGACAGACAGACAAATCTGGGGCTCCGGTGGAGGAGCCTGATATGGTAAAGCGGGGAACAACAGAAGGGCTGGCGCGGAGTTGCCCGAAGGCACGTGGGGGAGGGTTGAGTGCAGATTGTTCAAGAGGGAGGGCAGTGGAAATCCCTCCCTGAACGTATGAGGGGGTGACACAAGGGCTTCAGATTGCTGAGAAGAGTGCCGCGCAAAGGATTCTCCAGCGAAGCCCCATGGGAAGAGAGGAGGAGGAGGAGGGCACTGACAACTGCCGAGCGTGAGAGGTCGAAGACAGAGGGGGTAGAGGCAATATCATTGCGGCATATCCAATGAAAAACCGCTACGTGTGCAGGGAGCACTTAAACACTCTTGTTCCGGATCCTTCACTCACCTCTACGCCTAGCAGATGAAGTCTGGCCGGCGGGTGAAGTAACAACCACCGCCTCCTCCTTTTCTCCACCCTCCCCTGCTACACCACAACTACCAAACTGCAGAGACAAAAAATATGTTTTCCGCGCAACAGCATTTGACAAGTTGCGCCTAGCCGATTGCGGGCATGACGTCGTGCATGTAAAATGTCGCTCAGAGCCGAGTTTGAGACACAGGCACAATAGGCAAAGCACGCAGAGGCACACAACACAATTTCAGCGAGCATGTGGCGGGTGTGCGTGTTGCGCATGGGCGATCGGAGGACCTTTGCTCCTTCTGGCGAAGGGCTTCTGCGGCATGGTTCAACGTCGATGGGTTCTTGTTTCGGGCCAAACGGCCGGACCAGCGGTTGCCCGGATAAGGGTGGAGGTGCCCACCTCTGGTGGGGGGGGGAAGGGGAGGAAGAAAAACTTTTCTTGCACACAGCTGTTTCATACAGTAGCTCTCTGCTGCTTTATCAGCGTGTCATGTCAGCTAATCTGGTTTATTTTCTCTTTGCGGCTCAAAGAATCTCTGGCTTCGTCAGCGAAGAGCCCCTGTTACTGAGCCCGAACTTACAGAGCTTCATTCTCGAGCATCCTTTCGGGGAAGCCAAGCGGAATGTTCGAAGCTACGGCAGTTTCGTTGATTTAAAGTTGTGCATCCGAAAGCGGAAGCCGCTTGTCAGATGTTTGCATGAGCATGCCGATCCAGCCAGGCAGTTGCTGCGACACAGATGTTGCATCAGCTTCAGCCGCAGGCTCCAGCTCTCAGTTGCATTGACCGTAATAACTTGTAATGACGGACACGAGGGAACTGTGTCTACGCTTGTTAGCGCTTCCTGACTTCGAAATCAATTTTTTTCGTTTGGGAACGATGAGATTGAGACTTAAAGAACTTAAAGTTCGCACCTGTCCTACCCAATTCAGACGATTCGTGCAGCATCCGGGCGGCGCCGTGATTGCATGTGTTTGGCTTGGGAGTCGTTTTCGTTTATTGCCTTCGTGACGAAAGCTCGGGCAGAGCATCCATGTGGTGCAGGCAGAAGTCGAACCGGGGCCCCGATACTGAAAGCACCCTCTACAGTAATCTACGCCACCCAGGCGATCCTGTGGGCAGGTGTTGGTGTTTGCAAAAGATTGCAAGGAACTTCCCATTGTGCGATAATGTAAGACCGAGAACGCCAAACCTGATTTAAACCCCATCGAATCATGGCTAGCCTTGACCTGGCCCCGGAAATGCCGGGAAGAGTGGAATGTCGCGGTGCTGGCCGTGTTGGTCGGCTGAAAAATCATGAGACTGTGCCTGCAGTTTTGCAGCGCAGGGACTCGCAAATGCAATGTGGGACTCAAGAGATTGGGCCTTAGACGTCAACGTGTACAGGGTGCTGGGAAGCTCGTTTTCACTGTACTGTCGGCCTGATGACTGAGCGAGGTAGCTGACTCCACCGATGCATCCGTATCTGGAGCCTTTGGATGACAATCAGTCTTCTGGCTGAGAACAACAAGACCGTGACCCTGATGTATGATGTATGCGTGGGCGTGTGCGCAGGTACTTCGAGTTTGGGAGTTCGAGCCACAACATCTCGCCAGCACTGCGTAGACCCGCCCGGGGCTTGCTTGCATTGGTGTAGACGGGCCACGTACAGAACGGCGAGAGTTCCGAGGCGCGGAGAAGAGTCACCACAGGACCTGTCGACAGCTTGCTATTGACTGTTCAGGGTAGCAGCGCAAGGATTGCACCGCCTGATGCTGCTCTCCGGGCTTCTGCGGCATGTGCACAACAGCCTCGTCCGCAGGAGACCTTCCAAAGATTTGAGACATGTCCTTTCGGCTCCTGCTTTTCACAGGAGCCGGGGAGCATTCTATGAGCTGCATGCAGGCATGCACCTGGTTGCCTGTCTTCGTGTGGCTTGTGCATCCGAGTTGCCTTTAAGTTCTCAGTCACGTCGACAGTGGAAGTGTATCATTCGGGCGAATGATGGCGAATGGCAAATAAAGAGCTAGAATAAACTGCGAGTGGCAAGACAGAAAAATGAAGGGCATACAAGGGTGCTCAAGGACATGGCCCGGAGATCAATCCTGAGGCAAACGAAGATCTTTCCGTAGTGGACCTGTCTAGTCTGGTGGAGTACGACAAAGAGAGAGCAGAGAGAGACGAAGTTTCGCGGGCGGATGCGAGGCCAGAAGGTTCCGCAGAAGCCGCGTGCCACAGCTTGCCGCATGCTGCCGCCATGATCGGCCAGAATAGAACCAGGCACAGCAAACTAAGGCGTGGCAGCTGCTCGAAACCGCTGACAGGCGCGATTGAGGGTCTAGGCTCTTCAGGTTCACTTGCGATGCAGCTCTCACAGGCTCAATGTTGGAATGTGCTGGCCTGAAGTTGAGATCCGGAAAGAATCTTCTGGTCCTGTAGCTGCCGCCAAGGACCGGCATCAGCGCGATGCTAAGTATCAGTGAACGCGGCTCAGCACCATCGAAAAGATCTTTGCTGAAAGAGCTGGGAACTTATCGTGCTGTGTGAAGGGATAGGCAGAATAATTGCGGCCGGTAGCCATCGGTGGTGAGCCGAGACTGCGGCTTCTCCTACGCTGCCGTGGAGATGTGCGTCCAGCTTTTACAGCCTTTCCCTTGGTTCAAAATGCCGTCATTTATCCTTGTGCGCTGTGAATGAAGGCTGCATAGTGTTACGGACGAAACAAGCAGAATTGAAGGGCTACTCACTACTGTTGCACATCAGAAAGCCACATGCAGCCACGAAACCCTCATCACGATGTGAGTGTGTTTACTTGAGGTTGTGGCAGCAGCGAGAGCGGCTGAAGCTGGCGACGCAAAGAAAGCCTTGCTGGTCGCTTATTCGTTCCACATGCTCCACTGCTCGCATGTTTTTTGATTCGTGCGCTAGACTGTCAGTCAGTCAGTCAGCTGGCCAGTACTGTAAGGCTAACCAAAAACGCAGAAGCAGCTGAGACTTGAAGTGCACAAGTAAGAGACAGCAGGCCACAGGATGATCCTGCCTCACACGGCTGGTTGGTTTAAGTGTTGGTTTGCTTTCAAGCTTGTCAGAAAAGCAGCAGTGAGAATCTCGAGTATGACCGGGAAAGCAACAGATCATCACTCTGTTTTCATTGGAGCTGGAGGGTGTGGCCTCACTCCATGAAAAGTTGGTACATAACTGCTTACCGTCTCACTGCATTCCTTCTCCCAGCTTCGCAGCAAGCTCACTCAGCAGCTGGAACCGCGTTGACCAACGTGCACCAAACTACGCAGACATACACACACACACACACACTTTTGCAGAGCAGTCATCCTTACTTGTTTGTGCTCGATGATCACATCGCTCTTTTCTCTGCCGTATTTCTCCCTGGCAGGTACATGTCAAGGCAGACACTTTCTTGGCAGCTGCGCTGGATAGGATTGGCCAAATGTGCGTCCAATCCCCTCGTTGTATGGTAAAAACGATCCACTGCACAGGCGAAGCAAATCGCTGTAGGTTCTACATCCTGAATCCTTTAAGGCAGGCGGTGCGCGCGCACACACACACACACACTCGATTCCTTCTGCTCTTTCACGGGACGCAGGGTGCATATTGCTCACCCCACCACCGTCGCTCATTCGCTAGTGTTGCTTGCTCCAGTCACTTGCACGCTGCACACCTTCTTGCTCCCACACTAGCTGGCTCACCCGCTGAATTTCCGCACCCCAACCATCACTCAACTCGCTCGTTTTTCCAACCATTTCTTACTCCCTCACTCTGTCACCGATCTTTGATTTCACTCGCCCATATTGTGTTTCATATTCGGTCCATTTTTCGCTAGTGACACCCGCCGGCTCAGCCACATGGTTCAGAAATGTTCAGAAGTGGGTCATTTGCTGCATTACTCAGTGGCATTCATGTAGGACGCAGGACACTCACTTAGCGAGCTCGTCAGAGCTTGCTTGTGGCAGCCTCTCCATCCGTATCCGTTTCTGTCTGTTTTTTGAAACCGTTCGGCTCAACATTGCGAGCCCATCAGCGCCGACAGCCTTCCTGTTTTAGGCTACAGTCGGTTTGCATTTCTATTGATATGAGAGCCGTCGTCCAGCTGGAGCGATGCTGTAATATTGGCAGAATCTTTCTAGTCGAGCCATGGGTCTTGAGTTCTGGTGGGCCGGGGATACTGTACTTTATCGAGGAGTGTGACCTCGAATCAGTTTTGCCGACAGCGAAACCCCCGAGTTCTGTTCGAAGAAGATGGGCGACATTGGCTTGCGTAGGAGCTCTGTGTCTTGTTGTGTTACCAAGAGAAAGATGTCTCCTTCAAGGGTTTGGTGGTGCACCCCGGGGCCTTGTAGAGTTTCGGTTGAACTTTAACTTTTTCTGGAGGACCATTAACATCATTTCACATGTGGGTCAGAGGGCGAAAGGCTCGGCACCGCGGCGTGCTGGGGCGGCGTGTAAATGTTGCTGTTGCCACAGTATTTGTGCTGTTGGCTGTCGTATAGTTCGGTCGTCGTCGTCGTCGTCGTTGTCTGTGTGGATGTTGCTACCCTTCCTTCGTCTA
>CAJNDV010032377.1:23537-41053 GCA_905221635.1 Symbiodinium sp. CCMP2456 | reverse complement strand
CCCTACTGCGTCGTGAACCTGGCCCCAACGGGAACGTACGCCTAGTTCCCAACCTCAGTTGGCAAGTGAGGCAAGTACAAGACTACATGGCACGATGGAGACGCAGCACCAACTGAGTTTCGCCCAGCAGTGAGCGCGCAGTGAGAAAACAAGGCCTAGGGCCTAGTTGTGTGTTGTACAAAGAGAGAGCTCCTGTAGGTTGAGGCCGTTAGGATTCCTTTTCTTTAATGCCAGGTCGATACACCGGGGGATCCGCTTGTTTGTTTGCACGGTCTGTCGTTGCGTAGTGGCTTTGAATTGCCGCGGGACTTGCATGATGTACCATACTGCTTTGTGCTTCCTGTACCGATGCTGTCGTTACTTACTACTCGACAGCGCCGCGTCCTTGCAATTCACTGCACACCCCGTCGCTGGTCGACGATCCGCCTTTTCGATGCTGTCGCTACTCGGCGGCGCCCTGTCCGCTCTTTTGCAATTCACTGCAAGCCCCGTCGCTGGTCGACGATGTCTGATCCACCTTCCACCTTTGATAATTCGGTGCCCACGCGTACGCACGACGGAGCAAAATCAACCGGTATCATTTTGTTCCAGACGCCCTCACATGCATGGGGGCTATGCCTTTGCTGGAGGCTCTACAACGTTTCCACAAAAAGCAAGCCACATAATATGTAGCCACAGGGGCGCGGGGACGAGGCCGCGAGGCGGGTTGTGGGTGCTAGTGTTCTGGGTTGGGGGCTTGCAGCTGGAAACATGTGGAAACACCAGGTAATCTTTGCAACGGTCACTGGGACCCCAAAGCCGTCCACTTACTAAAACAGGGGGTGGATGGGCGGGTAAGGCCTGCGGGTCGAGGAATCGAGAGAGAGAGAAAGGGCTGCTCCCGCCCTATGCCCTAAGCAAAGCAAAGCAAAGAGAGAGAGAGAGAGAGAGAGACAGAGAGAAAGAGAGAAAGAGAGAAAGAGAGAAAGAGAGAGAGAGAGAGAGAGAGAGGGAGGGGGGAAGGCGTTGAACTTCGCGTGCCCATGTATAGCCCAGCCGCTGGGTGCTGAACCCTCCTGTGGAAACGGAAAACCCTGCAAGGACCCGCCGGTGCGCGTGCACGCACGCAAAAGTCCTCACCTGTAGCTGGGATCTCCGTTGTGGGTACCTGGGCTGTCCACCCGGGGGACCTGACGGGGGCCCGCCAGCAGTAGGGTTGAGGCGACATGCTACATGATTGTGGACCCAGGGCAAACTTGCAGAACCAGGACAACCTCGAGCACCAGCTCGACGAGAACTCGGTACAGACGACCCACATCCTCCGCTCCCCAGAAAGTGACCTCACGCAGACGCCACAGTACGCCGGAGATGGGCGAGGGACATGGATGAGGTCGTGACAGAGCAAATGGCAGGGATACCGAGAAGAAATCGCACACCCCAGCAAGCGAGCCACCACAGAACACAACCACCCAGTCAACAGTACGAGAGCAGGGGTCACACAGCAGCTCCTCGTCGTCTTCCATCTCACCTCAGCCAGTACAACCCGTAGCAGACGGGGCACCCAGTGGTGAAGGCGACCAGATCTAAAGGTGTGGACCGAAGAGGAGTGGGGGCTGCACCCGCCGTCGCAACTTCAAGTCGAGGACCAGCTACGTTCACCAGCAGACGATGGCACAGAGGAGAGCCCTTCACATGTACTACCAGACCGCGAAACCCTACGAGGCAGACGGAGCACCCAAAGACAGTGAGCAGAACGAGACTGGGTACCTGGGCACACGAGACTGGCGGAGCCTACGTTTCCACTTCGCAAAAGGGGCCCCGTTTGGCTGAGAGGGTCGTGACGATGGCATCCAATATGGATGCGGCTCGTGAGCCAACGCAAGCACACACTGCAAGAGAACGGCACTAGGCTACTCAGCTTTTACAGGAGGAACCCACAGCCGTGCGCCAACCAAAAAAACGACCGAGTGGTCAGTACTTCTGCACCTCACATCAGTATTTTATATCTAAGGCATGTTTTCCCTCCTGTTGTCATGTTTTCTTACAGCCCGCAGCGCAATGATTGGGGCACTCGATGATAAGAGTTCGCGCGTTAGTACCTTTGCCTTGCTTGAGGGACCAGGTGCTGTGAAAACTGCCCCTGTAGGTGCGGAACACCGGAAACCCGATCGGAGGCTGAACGTGTTTCTGAGGGTGTTTTTGTATGGGTGAAAGCCCAAGAAGACCCCTGAACATTCGGGTTGCTGACTTCACAAAAACGCCCTCAGGGGCGCTCTTAGCCTGCGTGCGAAATAAGTGTCCCGCAGCTCTGTGCTAAGTGAGTGTTTAGCTACACCCGAAAAGGGTTTATATTTATTGAACGCCAAAGTTAAGGTTCAGCTAAACTCGACTTATCCGACTTAACAGCCATTTAAACCCATGAAACATAGCTGCGGGACACTTTCGGAAGCTGAAAGTGTCCGTGTCTTTGTATAGGGTAAAGCCCAAGAGGACCCCTGGGGATTCGGGTTCAGCTAAACCTCCTGGCTTTCTTCATACAAAAACACCCTGAGGGCCACGTGTAGCCTGGGTTTATAAACCTGTGAAGTCATGGCTTAGCTACATGCGAAAAAGGGTATTTACTGAACGCCAAAATTAAGGTTTAGCTAAGCCCGAATAACAGGAAATCCGACTTAACAGCCATTTGAACCCATGAAACATAGCTGCGAGACACTTTCGGAAGCTGAAAGTGTCCCTGAGGGTGTCCCCTCAAGATTCGGGTTTAGCTAAACCTCTTGGCTTTCCTCCATACAAAAACACGCTGAGGGACACGTTTAGCCTCCGAAAGTGTCCTGCAGCTCTGTTTCATAGGTTTGTATCGCTGTTGAGTCCGGGTTTCTACACGCGAAAAGGGTATTTACTGAACACCAAAATTAAGGTTTAGCCAAACCCGAATAACAGGAAACCCGACTTAACAGCCAATTAAACCCATGAAACGTAGCTGCGGGAAAGTTTCGGAAGCTGAAAGTGTCCATGTCCTTGCAGGGGGGAAAGCCCAACAAAACCCCCTGAGGATTCGGGTTTAGCTAAACCTGTTGGCTTTCCCTTCGTAAAGAAAAACCCTGAGGGACACTTTCGAAAGTGTCCTGCAGGGGTTTAATGGCTGTTGAGTCAGGGTTTAGCTAAGCCCGAATAACCCGACTTAACAGCAATTCAATTTTATGAAACATAGCTGCGGGACGCTTTCGGAGGCTGAAAGTGTCCTTGAGGGTGTTTTTGTATAGCCCATGACCCCTGAGGATTCGGGTTTAGCTAAACCTCAACAACGGAAGAACCCAACCCAAAGCCCCAAACCTAGCGGCCCTAGCGAACACGCAACATTCGCAGGCAGCAAAAGGGACGCACAACAACCGTTCAACAACCTGACAGTGCAGGCGCATCCAAAACCCAACCAAGACCGC
Source organism: Symbiodinium sp. CCMP2456 (assembly GCA_905221635.1). Taxonomy (NCBI): domain Eukaryota; class Dinophyceae; order Suessiales; family Symbiodiniaceae; genus Symbiodinium; species Symbiodinium sp. CCMP2456. The sequence goes on along the minus strand of CAJNDV010032377.1, from coordinate 37,634 downwards.
TGCCCACAACCAAACCCCGAACCGGCGGAATGGCACAAAATACTCGGCGACGACGTCGTATGCCGGAGGACCTGAGAATCTGAGAGTGCAATGGACGGGGAAGCGAGGTAGGGGCTAGGGCCATGCTGCTGCAATTACCCACAGAGATACTGACGGCGCAATCTTTGTCAACAGCTTCAGCAAGGTGTCTTCGATCAGTATCCTGTACAATGGGAGGCATATTCCAGACCTCAAGGTTAGAGGCTCGGCACCGTGCCGGCAAATTCCAGGCGCATGATCCTCCAGACGTCGATTCTGAAACATCCACATACATTACCAGGGGTTGTACATTGTTGGTGCTCTGGGAGATATGTTTACTGGCCCTGGATCTTTGATCAGCCCCGGCAAGGTGCCCTGTACACTTGGAGACTCGAACCTTCTCGGGGCCCAATACGAGGTTTCGTCCAGAATTGCATGCAGAGTCTGCACCATGCACCGGTAGTGGTGGAACAAGTCGCGCTCCTCCATTTTGGCCAGCCACAGAGTCGACAGATGTCTTCCTGACACACAACCCTCAGCGACAACTGCCAAATCCAGTTTCCAGGCGGTTGCACCAGTTGTACCATCAGCTGGGCCCGGTGGAAGTTCTTGTGCTCCTGCTTCGTGAAGACCGTGTCCAGCAACCTCTCCCGCAACGCTTTCGTTACCCTATCTTCCACAAGTTCTTGCAATTCCGCAGACACAGACATAACAAGCAACTGCACTTCCGGTTTTGGCTCCTGCTGCTGTTGCTGCGTGGCGTGTTTCTGAAGGTTGAATGCAGCCAGAATCTCGTGACACTATCTGCCATTGACCTCAAGTTTTGCTGCTCTCAACCTTAGCTCACTGAAGACACTCCATGTCATGTTCCGCTCCTGGCCCACAGTTCGCTTCAGCGCTCGGGTCCTGTAAGCGCGTCAAAGTCTGAGGGCAGTTGCGAACTCCAGTGGGTTATCAGCCAGAGCTACCTCCGGTAAAAGGTCCATCCAGGAGTTTCGCAAGCCCTGCCGGACTACATCGAACTTAGCAATCCGAGTGACAAAGTCTTGGTTGTTTTTCCACGCCTTGAAAGATCCAAGAACATCCATGGGAAGACATACTGCTCGCCCTTCACGAAAAAGGGACGCACCTTCTTCTTGAAATACTCTACTCCGTTGGCGGCTCAAAATTTGTCTCGGTCTAGTGTTTGCTTTTGCACTGTTGCTAGACCGGAGAGCCTCGTCTTAAGAGACGGTCCTTTCTTGGTTTCATCCAACGTTGTGATGTCGCACCAATCATCGATGAGCTGTTGATACTCAAACCTCGAAGTGGTGCCATCGTAAGCAGGTGCTATTTTCGGTGTGATATGGTGTGATACCAAGATGGCTGAGCATTTTGTCGCTCGTTACACAATATGCCTGGCTTGTGGCCCAAGACGTACCTTCAAGGTTTCGTCCTCTGAGTAGCCTCCGGACGAGTTGCTGCATCACTCTGTGAAGACATCGTGCAACCTCAACGCCCGCCTTAGGAATCGATTGGCTGGAGCCAACCGCTGCGGCGGTTTAAGTGCTACCAGAAAACTGACCCGATATCCCCCTTCTATGGGAGGACACAGGTACAGCAAGGTCCCTGCTGGACCTGATGACTTGTCCATACGTGTCCTTGCACACTGCAATACGCTTGTTTTGCTGTCCCTGAGACAGCTGGTATCATAACACCGCTTGAGCCATATGTTGCGGAACATACATGTGAGTGGCCTGTCATTGCTGAAGGTACATGACTGTACTGCATTAAAGCAAACAAGGCGGGCGGGGGAGAGCTGGGGCCGGGGGGTCGAAATTGTGGAACAAAGGCGGGTGTCACGAGGGAGGAGGATTAGGTAGAGGTTAAATAGTTAAACCCCCAAGACGCCGGAGGCTTGTGGCGGCGGATTCAACAATTGCGACGACATTTTTGTTGTGCCATCTCCCTGCCCTTTGTGGCCACACGGGCTCGCTGGCCCAAAACTTGTTTGAACACGTATCGAACCCAGCATCGTGTACTAGAAGCGCACATTCTCGGAATATCCACTCGCAAGGCCACCGATTGTTCATTGGGCCCATGCTCGTGAGTGAGTGTGACGCCAAAGACTATGTAGATGATGATACGGAGCACACGAAATTGTGTACACAAATCCCGTAGAAAGTGTAAATCATGAAAGAACATAAGTGGCTTGCACGACCTAGTTTCTCAGGCCTTCTGGATGCCACCACTCTTTACCCCGTGGCTTCTTCCAACATTTTTAGCACTGCACCTGTGACAGGTGGCTCGGTGGGAAGCAGCATTTCGCGCTGGCGAACTGAGCTTGGCAGAGTTGTGGTACCAATCCCAGGCTTCCATGGACACCTTCGCACTCTTGCAGCTTGGGCCTTGTCGTGCATAAACAGCGAAAAGTAAAACCGATTTTTTCATGCTTGGCGTGAGAGGTGCTTCCAAGATGTTGCTGATGCGAAGTCTCCCTTAGAGCGAGTTTTTGCTGATTAGTGATTAGTACAGGGCCCGGGGCTGAACCCCAGCCGAAGTTTGTTTGGGCCCGTGGAAGACTCAGACTCGCCTTGGAGAAGACTCAAAGTTACAGTGGATTGTCGAACACCGATTTGCACCTGAAAGTGCTCAGTGGCGGCGAAGAACGGTTCTCAAAACCAGACGTTGGGACTGCATGTGTGTCAGCGGAATGCCTCACACTGTAAAGTGCAATCCGGCAGAGTGTCGTGACACGGCTGTTCAACAGATTCGTTTTGACGATTGACACATCGACGAAGCTTTTGTAAGCACCCCTGACTTCTTTTGGGCCGTCATGCCGGTAAACGCGCATTCTGGAAGTCTCGGCTGGGTTTTCGCTATGGGCGCTTTATCTTCTAAGGCATCGAATTACAGCGCATGTATTTGGCCAACTGGGTGGAGCTGTCTTGAATGGCAGCTGCGAGGCAGTAGAGTGTCAAGAGTCATCTGCATAAGGGCATACTCCGATGATGTTCTCTTCATGAGGAATTGAAGAAGTGATGACGAAGACCGGTCTTGCTGCAGCTCAAGATCTGTGTGAACACTTACTGCAGCAGGCAGCTGGGTCTGCTAGTGTTTTAGTGCAGTCTCAAGTTCGCTTGATCTCGGGCATAGAGTGGACATGGCCATGTTAGAATGTTGCCACCTCCGGATCCTCCCTGGGGCTCTGGAGGCTTCGCGGCCGTACTTTGACATGGTGTCCCTGTGGGTCTATGAGGGGCAGCTACAAGATCCGTATGGTGAGTTCTTCGTGCGGCTTGTCTCGCTTTCGCTGCATCTTTCAGCTTGTGGTTGAATAGGTTGCTATGCGTCATCGTTTATCTCGCTTCGGCGGCCGAGGTCTGAAAGCTCTCGAATCCGTGATGAGCGAACTGGCGGTCCAGCAGCGGATTTCTGGCAGAAGCACTTCACCTTGGATGAGAGGCTGCGCGACACAGTTCATAAGAAGGAGCAAAACGATTTGCAACGAAGGACAATCGCGCAAAAGGGGCGGAGAGACAGAGAAAGAGACAGCAACCCCTTCGCATCCTGTAGAGAGAGAAGGGAGAAAGAACCAGATCACGATGACGGAGGGGGGAAAGCGGATGAGTTTGGGCCACCCCTCAGTCACCTTGACCAAGCTCAAAGCCAGTGAGTAGTTCGGGCCAGCCCGGGGTTTGGCACAAATGGTTCTTCCATCGGTTGGACGCGACCACCTTTGCATGATCTGGCGGGGCATGAGCTCCAACATCACATCAGTAAGGGGGATGGTGTCGTGGTATCAAATGTGCCCAGACACCACGGTGGCAGTCGTGGAGTTGGAGTGTTGTGGCCACCCCTCAACAGAAACGCTCCTTCAGGGAGGAGGTTCTGTGTGAAACAGTCAGTGCGCTGCCTCTCTGTAACAATGATTTCTTGCAAGACCTAGGCCCTAGGTCTGCACTCACCCAACCCTGGCTGAGATACAACTAGTGCTGCACCTTCGCCACCAATTTTTCCGGCTTTTGCAAATTCATGCTCCGTCGGTGCCACTGCACCTAGGACCCTGTGGCATAATCTTAGCCAGTCATTGCTGCAGGGAAAGGATTAGGCAGGAGGGAGATGGTTTGGGAAGCATGATGGCCTCAGCTACCAAATGCTACCAAGACTTCCCGAAGACCTGCCAGACTGTACCTGCGATTGGGACACCTTCCTGAAGCTTCGGAAGAACAGGAAGCGAGAGTGTCCAGGTGTTGCATGGCATGTCCATCATGTACAAGAATGATGGCGAGAGGGGTGTGGCGGGGAAGAACGACACTTCGTTTGTTTGTTTATAGCGGTCGATCGTTGATTGCAACGACAGCCCACTGAAACCGTAAGTTGGCAACCAGCATAAACCGTTTGATTGCCGAGATGCTGCAGGGCTGTTCCGCAGTTCTTGGCATCTGGCCGGGAACGTATTCTTCATGCAGGCAGGGAGAATCAGAGGCAGCAGAACAGCATGCGCACTTGCCATTGGCTGACTTGAGCCATGCAGGAAAGTACCTTCACATCTATTTTTCGGCAGCTGGCAGACAACTGGCAGAGCCAGCAGGAGGACGGGCACCCTTCCGCTACTCCCGGAGCCGGCGAGATTATGCCGAGGCCTGCACTCTGAATTTTAAGGGTAGGTGCAGGTGTACCGAAGCATGCTCCTCAGCCGCTCGCGCCTTCAGACTCCAAGGCTTCGTCCAAATTGCTTTGAAGTTCGGCGGAAGTTCAAGATTCAGTCGAAATTTGGGTCTGTGGGATTTAAGTATAAGATAGACACCTAAACAGAATCGAACACGAAGATCCGTTTCGAGTCACAAGCCTCTTCCGACAGGCTGGCTGAGAGTTCATGAAGTTCTACGAGAAACATTAGACACCTGACCCCCCAGCCCGACACCCTGCAACGATGTGCGTTTGTGCCCCCGACCCCACACTAGTTACATGCTGCAAAGTCCCGCTTGACTCCGATGCAATTCTGCCTGCGGAAGTGTTTCTGCTGTCGCAGTGGATGACATCGCGCACGAAGCTTGCAATGTTTCATGGAACTTTTTCTGGGTACGAAAGCTCTGCGGAGCTGAAGAAGAAGCAAGTGGTGTGTCATGACTTCTGTGCATTCCCTTACGAAGTCATCGGGAATTCAGACTTCGAGAAGTACAATAGAGAGTCTTTTTTGCTGAGCGTGATTGTCTCGCCGCCTCAGTTAGACTCTCAAATCAACGGAGCGCGAGAGGCTGCAGTAGTTGCGTGTTGAATGACAGTTGTCCCCAACAATCATGCAACACCAAGGGTTCCCTGGACTGCTTCAACTGCACCACATGTTCCACCATCGCGATTTAGGTTTAGTCTCACGGTGCTACTTGTAGTTCGTGCCAATAGAGGTCGTTCAGATATGAACAGCCTAGTAGAGACTTCCGGATTTATTCAATCCGAGGAAGCGAGTTTGGGCAGGGTACCCTTTGTTTGTGGGGCAGAGCTGTGGTATTGAAGATAGATCAAGCCAAGCATGTTGCGAGGAATAGATGAATAGAGGCAACAGACCCTGTTTCTTGTCACTTGCTTCTTCTAAGCAGGCCATAGATGTGGCATACCGGCGTGCAGCTGCAGCTTTACTTGATCTGTTCATGAAGCCGCAGCCGGAATCTTGCTTGCGATCTTGACGACTGCAGCTGTGTTGTTGTGCAGATCTGCATTTGCCATGACGTTTGCCTTCGTTGAGGAAGGCCTGGACCTTCTGGGTCGGCTGAAGTCCCTGCGCCACTTCTTCTTCCTCAGCAAGGCCTGGACCAGCCATCGCCATTGCATCCTTGATGTGAGATTTCCAGGCGGACTGGTTCGGACACTTCTTGGATACCGCTGGAGAGCTGGAACGGCCTGCAGAAGAGATACCATTGGCCCGGCCGCTGTCTTGCAAGGCTGCAAGAAAGCTGCTCGAGGGTTGTGTTTGGGGCAAGGTGCAGTGTGTTTTATCAGTCCCCGACATGACACGTGAAGGCCGGATAAAACTTGGAAAAAGCAGCACAACAACTTGCGGTTGTTCACAAGTCTGAGACGGAGTCCACTTTCAACGTCACGGAGAAGTTCTGTGTTTCAGAAGTTTGGCGACAGCAAGGTCTGGATGACGATTTGGGATGTCTGAGTAAAGTGGACCTCCGAAGTCGTGGAACATGTCCCACAAGCGAGGCGCCACTGCATACGAAATCCAAGGTTGGATGGCCTTCTTGATTTGGCTGTGCGTGCGTCCTCTTTGGCTACCGACCCATATCGTGAAGACATCTCCTGCGGCCTCCATTCCTTTCGCGTGGAGGACCGGGCCCTGTGACAGGACTTCATTAGCAAAGTAAGGATGCTCAGCAATTCCAATGCGTGTTGTGTAGAACAGCTACTTCGTCGGCTTTCGTCTTCTTGTCCGCGTGTCAGCTGGAGACTCCTTAGACTGCTTGTGGCCTGCAGGACGCATGCCACAGAATGGTAAAAGGATCCGCTGAAGATCCGGACAAGGAAGCCGTTCGTGGAGATTCATGGAGCATTCATGCAACATGATGTGCAGTTGCAAACTCGCTCTAGATGTTCATATGATTCATATGTCCTGTGTTCTTTGTCTCCGGCTGTGTGTAACGTGGTCTGGTAGTGGCAGGCAGAGCTGAAGCCAAGAAGGATTTATGCTTCTCTCTTCCCGTGCCACGGCAGGATGAAGCTTCCATCTCGGGGGTTGCTGCCTCTGCACCTTCGGCAAGCAGCTTCCCGAAATTTAGCCATGATCGTTTAGGGTGATTTTGGGGTGCCGTTCCCTGCTTTCCTGTCATCCTTCTGCGGACATTTGTTCAACAGCTGGCTTTTGCAAGCCAGTGTTCTGGATTGAGTTGGGGCAAGGACGTGATAAGAAAGTTGAAGCAGAGTTTTTTGTAGTGTATTTTCTTTCAGGCTATGGCGGCTATGGGAGCTCGGGGTGGGGAATCTGCACACTCGCAAAGAGCTGTCCCGTGAATATCTTGACGTCGACCCCAATGAGGCTAAAGATCGTGCTCATACAAAAGCATTACACAGTCGGATTTGGGGAGGTATGACGTTGGCCCGTGGTACGGTCTGAAAGCTCTCGAGGGGTCTTGTAAGGGGTGCTTGTAAGGGAGGCTGGTCTCGCTGTTCCAGTTCGAAACTTTGTTATCACACACGTGGATTCCTGCAACTGCAACTCGCCGTTTCTCCAGAAAGTAACAGAAAATGGCGCTTCTTCCGTCGCGCTTTGGGCAGCATCGCCGCCAATCACGGTCAGGCCTACATCGTTTAAGCGGCCACTAGTTACTAGCAGATCCCAAGCGCCCGGTCGGGGTATGTGGCGGACATTGATGAAGAGTAGAAGTGAAGACTTGCGCCCCGTGGGGGCGTTTAACCATGCCTTGGCGCAGTGAGGACTCGCACAAGTCTTCCGCTGCACGGATGTTGTAGGGTTTGTTTGCACAGAGGGCCAGAGGATGGGCAGACGCGGAGCCGTCCGATCCCAGCTTGAAACTACGGAAGCGGCAAAGAGAAGCTGTCATCGAGTACATATCTTTCTTGATGTCTGTAGCCTTGAACTCGAAGTGTTCCAGCCGGATACGAACACAAGCTCCGGACCACCTGTCGCTACGGCCAACGAATCATGAAGCAAGCACATGAGCAATGCAAAGCAGTGAAATGCAACCAAGACAGTGATGCTGAGCAGACCATGCACCTGCGACCTTGAACTCACTTCACTGTCTAGTCTCAATGCTCTCCTAGTCAAAAATGCACACATGAAACACAACGTGTTTTCTGTCCTTGACTGTGCCTCATGCTCGCACTATTTACTCTCGTATCTGGCCACGCGCAGCAATCAATCGGTTCATGCCGTTTGCTGCTGCGCGCAAGAGCCATGTTGAGGTGTCGGGAATGATGGCTCTGGCGTGAAATGCTTGACGCTGAAGTACCGTACTGCTTGGCCTCTTTCAATTCTGTTCTCTCGCACCATCTTGTTGAAGTACCAGGCAAGGGCACTGCAATGTCGCAGATCACGTGCTCGGTGGCCTGGTGCAACACATGCGAATCATGCGAGGTCATCTTCCGACACCTACTCTACTGCCGCTACGTTGAACGGAAGCTTGTGGAAGTCTGGGTGGACCATCAATGCACCAAAGAGCTGGGCTTGGACTCTAGTTTCAGCCCGTGCCACGTCTGCCAGCTAGTAAACAAGGTCTGCACAAGAAGGCATCCCAGACTGCTTCGATAAACCCAGCCTAGGTACTATTCTCTTCGGCAGCGGATGCTGCACTTCTGCCGTGACTATATATACTATGCCACAGTGGAAGTGTTGGAGCCGAAATCGCATGAGTTCCTGGCAACACTGCGCCAAGCGGAGACAATCGATGACGTGCTACATTGCCTCAGGCTTAGACTTGAAGGGCTTGAAGCAACCAGCGCTTTTGTTAGCACGAAAGGGGGCCCTGGGGCACGGAAAGACCGCAGCAGTGTCAGACGATGTCTTTTGAGTTTGTTTGCGAATTGTTGGAACTTAAATTTAGCTAAGGTCATGAAAGTTTTCTGGAAGCCTGCCTGCGCGAAGTTGTTCTTACGGAGAGAGACCTCTACAGGTCCTGATTTCCTTTTGCTGACAGTGCAGCCGCATGAAGCTTGCAGTACAAATCTGCGTGGCTGCTACGGAAGGCATCTCTCGAAAGTGCTACAAACATGCTTGACCTTCGCTCACAATCTGCGGAGGTGCGGCATCCGATGATAGCCCCATGCTTTGGACACGCAACGGCTGGCAGGTTCTCGCACAGCATTGGGGTGGAGCCGTTGGAAGAGCCAATGGATGGGAAGACTCCTGCAGAGAGAAGGCGGGGAAGCGGCAACGCGGAAGCGCTGCCGCGGAAGCTGCCGCGTGTGTTTGCTGGGAAAGAACCACGTTTCGACCGACTCTGTGCTTTGTGCAGGCTGGCAAAGGCGCGACACAGCACGCAGACCCTCGGCAGACTCGTGTAGCACTGTGCTCTTGGGCTCTTGCATTGTCCGCGAACTGCACTGCAGATTTGCTGAAAAGTGAGGCGTTATCTATCCCTTCTATCACAGAGGCACTTGGCGTAGCAGTATTTCTATGCATTGCTCTCAGCATGCAGACCGGGCAGTGTTTTGATGCAATCGCTAACACGCACGTGGGCGTGGATGCCTTGTTGAACGGGAACTGAAAATGTGAGTCAAAAACTTGGGACCGGTGGCAATAAACTCCCGCGACGCCTGACGTCCGAGTCTGGTGAAGTCAAGTTGGGTGCCGCACACATCGGTCAGTAACTATTCCAAGGAGGGGCTCGCGGTGACGGGGTTTCCCACCTGAGCTTCTCCTATCTGGCTCACCGGTGGAAGTTGCATCCTGGGAGGAGAGAATACGTGGGAGGGGCTACAGATCGACTGTGCTTGCATATACGGTATATAGATCCAAATGCCATAGGCCTCCGGCCTCGGCGGATTCAATCCATGTCGCATCATGCCGCATGTTCACACCCAAGCCAGCATTTCAACAAAAGGCCCTTCCATACACTGCACAGGCACTATTCGAAGATGATGGCTAAATGGAAGACCATTTTCGAAAGCCAGCTGCAAGCATTTCTGCGTCAGATCCAGCAACTCGAGTGCGAACAGCTTGCGGAGAGTTCCGCTAGAATGCAATTAGTGCGCAGTTCTTCACAGACTTTCGCATCAAGGCAAGAGTCCAAAGCTCGGTATGAGCACTTCCTGAGCAACTTGGCGACACGCCTTGACTACAACGACTACTACTCCTCGGTGCTGACAGGCATTCTGCTCTGTCGAGTGCTAGTGAGTGTGTATATCTTTGCATCCTTGTGAGAGGGTCCTGTCGACTGCTCATCAGGCCAGCCTGACATGCCACCTCCGTGACACAAGTTTGCGCCTTCTCCGCTGAGTGCAAAAGCATGGTGCCACCGCAGTCTCATGCTCGCCTGAACAGTGCCGCTTCACGCTGGTGTCTGAAAGCGAGCCCAAATCGATGTAGAGCTCATAGGACGCGTGGAAGGTCGCAAGCAATCTAGCATCTGTAGCATCTAACAACAGGGCATCACTCAACCAGATACAAAGCCCCCGGAAGGTGCAAGACAACGAGAGCCTAAGACCGCTGTGGCAATGGTGGCTTCAAGGGATGTCGCTGTCTACATCATCATGGCAGGTGCCGCTGCGACGGAATATCGCTGCTCACCCGTTCTGAATGATACGCGGCGTACCAGGCTGTCTCTTCGAAGCTGTGAGCATGCCCTGGCCTCCAAGTGTGGATTTCAAAACACGCTCTTGGAAGCACCAGGAACCTGCGAACCAATGGATTCGGATATGCCCCCCGCTGCAATGTCCTTTTTCCCAGGCAGAGGGTTGTAAAATGGGGTCACTGCCCAAAACTCTAGTGGCACGGTCCAGATCTCCTCTGGCTGAAGATTTCCGGCTGCCTTGGCTTCAGATGTGTAAGGTCTGGGTTGAGACATGCTTAGTGTTCTCTCAGAGGTACAGAAGCGAGCGAGCTTGGCTGTATATCGCGGTCCTGCAAGTTTGGTCGGGCACTTTGGTGCCTCGCACGGGGCATGAATAGTGCCATAGAGCTTTTCACCGGGGTTGGTGGTGGCTCGACCCTACTGCTGGCGCACGCCTTGTCGGGAGCTTCGCACCGGCGTCAAGGACAGAAGCGAGGTTCGTACTTCTTTACTATGGAGAGACATCTGGGAAATGCTTATCATGCCCAAAACATCCTGGAGAGTGTCGGAATTTCAACTCAGATCCTTTCCTTGGCTCGGCCAGAAGGGTTGAACAGTCGCATGGCAGCTCTGGTGAAGGAGAATCCTGGCGTGTGGATTCTGCACGGAGACGTCTTCGAAAATCTGGGTGTTTTCAATGCGCTGTGCAGCAGCATCGGAAGTCTGGACTTGGTGATGCTGGACCCTCCACTGGACTTACGAGGTGTTTGGCCGCTTTTAGATACGGCGTGCAAGCCGAAGTTTTTGGCAGTGCACAATGCTAACCTGCCTGGTCATGCGGGGTGGTTGCCCGCACACTTGCGCCGAACAGCAGGAAGCTGGTATGAGATGATGAACGGATCTCTGGCACTGGGTAAGGGACAGGGAGGTAAGGGAGGGGCGCTTCGGGGAATCCACGCGCATAGCGCTGCTCGAGTGCGAACAGTCGAAGCATAGTATAGTCATAGTCCACAGCAGTCCACAACCAGGCAGAGTGCGAAATCAGAGTCTGCTCAGGATCGCATCCGTCGGTTTGGGAGCGTGGCGAGCGCTCATGGTCTTTGATGGGACGATGCTGGTGACACGACATGTCTGCTGTGTGCAGAAAAGGGGGCGCTTCGCATCTGCTTGCTAAAGTCAAGACTTCGCATAACGCGTGGGATATGCAATAAGGATTCCCTTTTGCTGCCACAGCCTGCGAGCTCGAAACTCTACCACTCGGTCCGCGACTCTTGTCCGAGGCATCTGCAGGAGCATTTGGCTTCAGGCTATGGATAGCGCCAACATGTCGATGCTGGCACCTCCAGCCTTCAAGGAGGTGGCGGCAGTCCAGAGATCCCGTGGCTTGTGCATGCATGAGCTTACGGCAGTACTCTGTCGTGGCCGGACAGGATGTACAGAGCCTTGGCGTGCTCTGCTTCGGCTGATCCTGCTAGCACGCAGCAACACAACCATCGCACTCCTAGAGCAGACGCAATTGAATTTGGCTAAATAGGCGGATGCGCCCACCCCTCTAATCCCCTCTAACCAAATCCCAGGAAACTTGGCATCCAGTTCAGTGGCACTCCCCCCGACAAGATCTTCGTGAAAGTCGTGACCCAAGAATCCTTCGGGTGTAGACAGGGAGTGCAGGCCGGAGACGAGCTCTTGGAAGTAGACGGCCTTCTCCTTGACGCGCTGGAGAACCAGTTTAAAGAACGCTTAGCAGGACGTCCGATTCGCTTGAGGTTCTCAAGCCCTCACAGCTCGTACACCATCGCCGCAGCAGATCACGACAGCGAAAAGCTTGGCGTTACATTTCATGGAATGCCACCCGGTTCAGTAGAGGTCAAGAGTGTCACAGGAGGTCTTTTTGGAAGCGAAAAAGGCGTGCAGGAGGGAGATGTGCTCACCGATGCGGGTAGAGATGCCTTGCAATCACTGGATGGAATGAGTGCCGAGACCTTCAAGAGCTTTTTGAAGGATCGGCCTCTGAGACTGCGTTTTCAGACTGTGCAGAAAGCCCGGCGGCCCATTGAAGAGCATGAGCTTCCTGGGCAACACCCCAAAACTGAGTACACGGTGGCGGCAAACGTTGACACTGGCAAGCTGGGCATCAGCTTCCACAGCATGCCTCCTGGCAGGATTGAGGTCAAGGGCGTTGCTGCGGGCCTATTCGGCAGCACAGTCGGTGTGAGGGAGGGAGACGTCCTGATAGAAGTCGGCAGTGACGACTTGCAACCCCTGGAGAACATAAACGAGGAGGCATTCAAGGGATTGCTGAAGGACCGACCACTGAAGATGAGGTTCCTTGCATCGCCGGCCATTGCAACAACTGCCCCAGTCCTTGCAGAGAACTCTTCCAGTCATGTGGATCACGGCACCGAGCACCGCGCGCAGAGCGAAATGCCGGCAACAGACGGCCTTTCGACGGACACGTACACAATCATCGCAGGCTTGGAAGTGGGCAAGCTTGGCATCACGTTTAACGGGATGCCACCTGGTCGCGTTGATGTGAAGGGCCTTGCGGAGAATTCATTTGGCAATGATGCCGGCGTGCGCGAAGGAGATGTCCTCACGGAGGTGGGAAAGGACGAACTTCTGCCCGTGCAAGGTATGGACTCTGAGACATTCAAGCGCTTATTGAAAGATCGGCCACTGACAATGAAGTTCCAGTCCATTGGGCAGGTTGTTGCAGCTGGTCAGTCTGCTTCGCCAAATAATGCAGCAGCCGCTGCCCCCACTGTGGCCACGAACACATCGGTTGCTGAGCAAGAAATTCAGCCGCAGAAGATGGATCTGCCCGCCATTGCTTCTGACGAGCGGGAAATCATGCCCAAGCAGGCAGGCTAAAGTTGAAGTGCGGGGGCGTTATGACGCAGGGTCAGCCACACCGCACAACACGCTGTGTGCTTGTGTGTGGATGTAGCACGGTTCCTGAGGCATAGAGGGGCAGGCACAGGCACAGTTAATTCTAACTTCTCGTGAGCGCTTGCTTTTCTGTAACATCCTGTAACTGTACCATTACTCGGGTGGAAATCGCTATCCGGCGTTATCGACATCTGCGGCTGCCGGTTCAAACTGCTGATGTGAAAGTTCATCTTCGTCATGGCGGTGGCGAACTGAGCTGTCGATTTTTTCTGGTTTGCTGTCGTAGGGCCATCTGCCAAATACAGCACCAGTAAGAGATGCGAAGCTAACTGCAAACGATGCCTTTGAAGCCTCAGCCCTAGAACCGTTTGTCGGGATTTTGGTTTCGGGGAAGGCGTGGACGATAGAAGAAATGAGTAAACTGACGATAAACATTCGATAGGAGGGACGAACATAAAGATGACAACGAATTCCTTGATTTCCATCCTCCGACTTCCTGCGCAGGTGGACAGCTTGAACCAAGAAGCCAAAGAAAGTCAGGACGAAGGACGGGGTGATTTCCTCTGTGCTGCTAGACGATGCTAGTACTGCAGGGGCAGACGCAAGAAGTCTAGAGTCTAGAAGGGTCATGAGCACTGGTTGCAGGACAAGCTGGGCGATTGCCACAGGAAGAGGCGCCAAAAACTCGAAGTGCGGATCTTCCCTTTCAGCAGTAGTGTACAAGTATATACCTACCAGGTTGCCGGGAGCTGCATAAGACTGCAAGCTGCAAGCAATGCTGCACCCATTTAACGAGCGCAGGTTGCCGTCACGAAGGAAGACGCAGCTGTCCCGGATGCCCGGAGCGAACCCCCGCTGTGCCCACAACAGTCTGGAGAAGACGAGAAAAGGAACATGCTTACAAGGGATCAGCGCAGCCAACACCAAGACGACAGCACACGTCCCAGACCAGATGCGACAGAGCCTGCATCACACACCG
>CAJNDV010032377.1:0-23488 GCA_905221635.1 Symbiodinium sp. CCMP2456 | reverse complement strand
CACCGTGTGGGCAGGATCGGGAGGCCCAGGTGGATGCAAATCTGACTGTTTCTGATAATGCCGAAGCACTCGTGGGTGCAGCGGCGGCCGCGCAACACAGCCATGGTGCACAAGAGCAGCAGCCTGTATCGCAGGAGCGTCCCGGCATGGATGAGCCTGCTCCCAAAACAGAGGCTGCATCCACGGCGCGAGCAGAGCCGCAAACGGAGGAATGCAAGGCTGAGCAGACAGCCACGGCAGCATTTGCACATGCTCAGAAAGAAGAAGAAGAATGCGTAAATACCGCAGGTGCACAGGGTCAGGGCACGCTCCGTTTGCAACAAAAGTCTTCTGATGCAGAAGTTGTGATGCCGTGCAAAGGCGGAGGTCGAGATGGGACTGTGAGTTCACAGGACCATGGCAACCAACAAGAAGACAGCATCTGTCCCAAACCTGGTCCGACCTCGGCGAAACGGGAAGAGCTGGAGCAGGCAGGTATTGCAGCATTCGCAGCTGTGAGGAGATGTCAGTGTTTTTGTTCAAGGACGCCCTGTTGTCTGCGAACGCGAGCATCAAGGATGCAGGCCTATAAGTGATTGAGTATTGAGCGCTTGTTGAATTCTACTCGTGTCGCGTGCCTGTCTGCTGGTCGCACAGCATCTGGCTATTACGACGAGCTACGTTTCACACATTTTGTGTGAACTTCACTGCAGGACCTGCGGACTCCTGCCAAAACTATGACAGTATGATTGCCTTAGGCACTCGAAACAGAAGGAAACGAAGCGATGGAAGGCAACAGAGCTGAAGCGCCACCCGCCGTGCCGCAGGTGGCCGACCAATGCGGCCGGCGACGGCACTACTACCACTTGCTAAGAGTGCCACGTGACTTGGCTCATGTGAGGACGTTGAGCTGAACTTAACTCTGCTGTGTTCATGGCAGGTTTCGGGTGAATTTAAAGATATTTAAACATTGTATGCCTTGTATCACAACAACTTCGGAGTTCGGAGCCCTCAGCTGCAGTCTACTCCTCCCTGAACAACCCTATGTGGTGGCGGTAGGTGCCCGCCCCCCAAAATTTGCACAATGCGCGCGGAAACAGCGGACGCGCCCCGCTAAACCCGAAAAGCCCGATAAACTCAGGCGCCCTGTCAGCCCTCACGTGCTCCCTGCCAGCCCAACGGTTGACAGCGAACATTCGACGCGCAGCATCAGTCCAAGGCCCCACCCTCCGAGTTCAAGGTTGATAAGACTGATAAGAGTTCTGATTACAGAAACCGGGAGAAAGCGACACAGTAGCTGGGACTGCAGGGTGTCTGCAGGCTGCAACACTCGCAAAAGTACATAGTAAAGGATTGTAGGTGAAATCGGCCCAATTCCAGCGCAATTGCAGGGCAATGTTGGCGCAAACAGCTCCAGCGCATTCCAGCGCAATAAGCACATTCCAGTGCATTCGGTGCATTCAGCACATGGCCAGCCACTGAGCCCGCACGCACTGAAAATCCAGGAGTCCAACGCAAGGACTGCATGACTCTGAACTGTAGTGCACTGCCATTGGCGCCACAACTCTGCTTCTGAGAAGATGGCTCCACTGCGCACTGGGTTTGCCGCTTCAGCCTTTAAGGCGAAGCATTTCCAACCAATTGAACAACATAGTGCGGCACTTTCTCAAGCGATCTTGAACTGCTAGCGTGTGCCGTGCATCGACTCGCTTTAAGGTGCCATACCGGGCCATACCCGACATTGCTCTTCATCGCAGGTATTGAACGCGAGAAAAACACAGACATCGCTCTTGAAGGGCGTTGTTTTGCTGAGCATTCTTGACTGGGTAGCCTTCATCTCGTCTTTTTATTTCACGCCTGAGTCCTCCGACCAAGTTTGAAGTTTCGCGCATTGCACTATCCGGTCCGCGGCTAGCTCTGTCTGCAGAGCTTCTTGTTGTTTTAGTTGAGCGACTCTGCGCCGTCGCCTTTGGCAAATTTGGAGTTTACAGGTGATGGATGTCACATGTGGCAGTGAAATCACTGTTGTAGTTGCAGACTTTCGCTCACTGGTAAGGAATTCAGCGGATGTCCGACAAGTTGAGTTCGAGGCTGGCAGACACCGCAGTCGCGGACGGGAAAGTCGGCAAGCAAGCCCCGAGGTTCCTGCCGTTGCCGAGCTTTGCGGAGAGTTGGAGGAGGCAAGACGCACGCTGCTGATGCGGGTATGGTTCCTGAGTCGTATGTCAGGCGCAGAGGCAAGCTGCTGCAGCAAACGCTGCGCTGTTCGAAGAGCAGAAGGCTGACTGCAAGCTGCAAATCAGATCGCCCTGGAGCTCTGTCTCAGTCGTAAGGCATCGCAAGGGTAACGGAAGCGGTCGCTTTGTTTTCACACGAAAGCATGGCCCTGTGCGAATCAAGCCCTAGCTTCCCACTAAGTCTTCGGGAAGGGACGCTTCATGGATATCCGTGTCTCACAATCCGGGTCCAAGTCTTGGCTACTCGGTCTCAAGCTTGTTGGGATTAACTACAAGTGAGTTCCTAGCCCAGCAGACACGAAGACGTTTTTCTTTAAAGCACCTCGGACAATCGAGTCCGTGACGAAAACCCATCGATGACCAGGCTGCTGGAGCTGCTGCTCAGACAGTGTCAGAGCTGTATGCCAGATTGGACGAGGCGAGATATGTGCGCTGCGCCAATCTACCTGCTGATAGATTGAGTCATTGAGTCATTGGGAAGCCTTGTGCTTGCTTTCGGCATAACTTGTAGTTTCAGTTGTTGTTCGCGGTTGCCATAGTCGTCGGCATCGTCGTGGTGGTCGTTGTCGTGGCCGTTATTGTGGCTGTTGTTACGCGATGTGGAGTGGGTAACATAGGCAGTGAGCAAGGCTCCATGACTGGCTCCACGAGAGCGAATGTGAACAACAAGCGACTGCTTCGAGCTGCCATTCCGTCGCTCCGAAACTTGAGCTTCCCACGGCCTGAAATCGGGTATGCAAGCTGGTTCGAAGCCGCAACACCGGCACGGCAATGGGTCCTTGCTGCGTGCATGATGTCCAACGACACATCACGGTGCCATGCTAGCAGATGCAACACGGCATCGAGTGTTTTCAGAACCTTCGATAATCATACATTTTACAATTGTGGATCCAAGGTGGAAAGACCAACTTTGGAACCTGCCGAAGTTGTGCAGCACATGAATAATATGTGTTGAAATCTGTTAGGCCTTCACATATAAAGAAAGCTGCTAACATGCATCCTATTCAATTACTAGTACGCCAAAGAAAGTTCATTGATGCCAATGAACTGTACAGCGTGAGCGGCATAGGGGTCCCTCAACATCGAGGTCCAGGGCTGGCGGCTGGTTCCCCCCACTAATGCGTTCATCATCTCCATGTCCTCGACCACAGTGGCCCTGTGCCCAAAGGTTGCAGCAACTGCAGAAAAATCAAATCGAAACGGTCGGCAATGCTGCACCGGTCAGAGCACCGCCTGCCAGCAGCATCTAGAATCTAGAATCAACTCATTCAAAGTTTCGCAGCATGGGCTGCCCACCATCACGGCCTTTGGACTGGGCCAACGATTCAGCAATCCCATTGTCGAAATCCTGACCCGATGTTATCGAAGAAGGGGCTTCGTGAAGTTCCTGGTAACCGCGTTGGTGCTGATTGTAAGTATCATCCAACAGGCACTGCGGACATGTGTCACAGGGTGTTAACACCCCTCTGCCCTAACAGCGCAAAGTCAGAAAGTCAAGTTGAAGCCCCCTCGGTCCCCTCGGTCATGGGGTACCTCGGCACCTTAACGTGGCAGCCACAGCTTATACGGGCCGACCATGGACGAAGTGTCTGGGGCAGGCCGCGCAGGAGAAGGATCGCTTGCAGACGGAGTTCTCCACCGAGCAACTCTTGAGGAAGCGGGTAGCCGCGGAACTGCAGGTGAAGAACCTTGCTTGCAGTAGAGGATGCCTTGCCTCTGGACATTTCTTGATCTGTACCTCGGCAGCTGCACGTCGCCTAGTGTATAATGTTAGTTATCCCCTTGCGCTGCAGTCGCAGTCGTGACTCGTTCCGATACCTGACCGCACGCTGAAGTGCTTGCAGATTCATGCATGCTAGGAAAGCTGGTCCCGGAGTGGGTGAGGCAGCGCGAGACTATTGTAGATATGACATGACTGGAGGGTCAAGGCTTGGTATTGATTTGCGACATGGGTACGGTGCTAATGTGTCAAACCGGCGCCTGCGTGCATTTGATGTCGCAGGTAGCCTTGGCCCCAGCCTGCGCAGGTTTTCAAGCTACAACGCGAGCTCTCCAAATCGGAGCATGCTCTGCGAGGGATGCAGCGCCGACAGCTCCAGGAGAGGGGCGAATTGCCCTGCACGCGGCTGTCGCTAAGTATCTGGCAGCATACTGGCAGCAACGGACACTTGCAACGGTTGGCAGGGAAGTCGAGGATCATGCAGCAACCTAGAGTGAGAAATGATAAACGGTAGCGAGGCGCAATTATTCGCCATTATTCGCCTGCGTGGCATGCTGGCTTGGCTTTGGCGATCTCTCGCATCTCATGCTTGTTTCAATCCGTCTTTCTGACATTCCTGTACGAGGCCGCAGCTGGTTTAGCTCTTGCCAGTAAGGTTTCAAACAGAAGCCCCTGCAAAACTCAGACCTGTTTGTAGCTTTTTGACTTTGCTTGCTTGGCTTCCGTTGCTGAGATGGCTCGGTCAGCCGGCTCAAAAATTGGTGGGCACAAATTAGCGCGGGGTCAAGCTCCAAGCCAAGGAAAATTATGAAGGTATGGGGAGGGGCAAGTCCAGACCCACTGTCAGCCTATCCCTGAATTACCGATGCTGCTGATGATTGTGCTTATTTGGATCTTCGTGGGGCGCGGAATTGAGAAACTAGACGCTTACCTTGTCTTGTACAGGTTTGTCACACACTGTAATGCAATTCGTCATCATCGCCCATGCCAAATCGTGGGAGCTGTAGAAGGATGCGCTTTGCAGGCTGTGTCATGCTGCGTCGCGGTGCATAATCCCGAAGAATCTATCAGGCTGCTCTGCACGAGGCTCGTTGCAGATCTGCAAGCCTGCCCTGGCCAGGACCGCCAGGACCTTCAATCATCCTCGAGTGCGGAGTCTCGCCTGCTGCGTACGGAGTACAAGGCGCCACGCGGTGCGACTGTCTGCAGTACTCCCAGCCGCCACCAGTGGGTCGCTAGCATTAAGGCTGTGTGCGCTAATCATGTCCTCCACTCTCTGGTGACAATCATTAACATGACGAGTAGGACCTGGGCCCAACCACCAGAGAGATTTTGACGAGCCAGCCGCTCCTAATGATGCTCGATGAGGGTTGCCAAATCGGAAAGAGCACAAATAGCCCAACGTGCAACATCCCTCGTAACAAACGACGAAAACTTTTCCAGACGAACCCAATGATTTCTGTAAGAATCAGCTGTGCCGCAGTTCGCCTCTCAAAGCAACATGCAAACAAAACCGATGAAAATGATGCTCGATAAGCGTTGCGAAAGTGGAGCTTTTTCGAGTCGCGACGAAATCGATCGAAGTGGACGATACATCGTTTCTCGCCGCCTCGGCCTCGGACACCTCTCGCCTTTTCATGCTCGAAAACACGACGCGCGGGATCCCCGCAGATGGTTATGAAGTTTGAGCTTGTCCGATTCGCGAAAGCGTGGATACCTCCAGCCTTCTTGAAACTGGATCTCAGCTCTTCATCCCTAGGACATCGAAGTGCACGATGCATCGTCTTTTTTATCGAATGGACACCTCCCGCCTCAAAAAAGCCCAAACATGCGACACGCAGGATCCCTGCAGAGGCGCACGAAATTCGGGCATCTCCAAAAACCCGAAGTGCCCCACGCAACGCAAACACCGAAGATTCCTGAAAACCACATGGACGTAACACCATTTCCACCGAAGGTCTGGCGGATTCCGGCTACTGCTCCAAAAAACGTTTGTCCCTTTACAGGCTGGTGCGATTTTCACGCCCAAAGCCGAAAATATTCGCCTAGGGACAACGACCATTTTTTCACATGTCATTCATCCCATGACTTCCTGAAAACAGTGGGCGCCCACGCGTGTGGGTTGCAAACTCGGAAAACCGTCCAACAACGAAAGTGCTTCAGACCTCGGCTTTTACGATGGATCCTGATAGGCGCCAAAGCTTAGTAGCAACGGCGCCACATAACCATTCAAAAGACCCGCAAACACCGCCCCCGACTTTAGCGCTACTTGTTAATTCTAACGCTCGGCTCGACAGCGGCGAGGGCGCCTCGATCGGGCGGAGCCATGGGGCAGGTCTGAGAAGCTGAGAAGCTGCGGTTCAATGGGGGAAGGGCCCTGGCGCTCCGGAGCCCAGCTTCAGCAGCCAGGGTCCTCCCGGGCAGTGGCCTGCATCTGTACAGAGACGAATAAAAACACAGAGCCAGGAAGGGAAGCGGAGGAATGAATGGAGGAAGATGGGAAGGAACAAATGCCACTGCGCTGCGTACTTGTGTGTGTTTCTGGCTGCTTGGGGTACTAAAGAAAGATTTCACGAGCAAGCCATGTGAACGGGGGAAACGGGTGAAAACGAGGGAAAAACTGTTTGAAATTGACCAAAATAGGGCGGAAGGAAGGGAAAGGGCAGGTGAAATTTGTGAGAGGAGGGGCCAGCCGGGGTGGGGGGTCGAAACTGTGGCCAAAAAGCGCATGTCACCAATCTTCTGGGCTGCAGGGAGGAGGATTAGGTAGAGGGTATTTAGTTGAACCCCCAAAACTCGGGGGCCTGTGGCCTCGGCGGACGTATATTAGGACGTAAGCAGGACAGTCTTAATTCAGATACGAGCTGTCCAAAGTTTTTTACAAACTAGATGAATCTATAGTATCTGTACTAAGCGATGAACCCTCCCACGAAGAACCCGACGCCGAACTCTCGGGAATGATGTGGTTCTCTGTATTGTTATCGTGCCTATTGTTGTGTTGTTTTTCGAGCTTGCCCGGAGGAGCCTAAATTCGACTGTTGATGCAATGCTACATTGACCAAAGCTGTGAAAAGAGTTGGGTCAGGCAGAGGTCGCCGCTGCAAAACGCTACCAAAGGGCGGCAGCAAGGACTGGCACTACACTGCACGATCTCACATGTTCTACTTCCAGACCATGTCTCGCCCGTGTGAAGTGTACATTTCTCGAGACCCTGTTTCGATCGACCCTGCCGTAGCATTTGCGAGATGCTCGTGAGAATCGACTTCGGGGCAGCGGACAGGGGCCAGGAGGCAATCGAAACTTGTTGCAGCCTGTTGCATCAAGTGAATGGGTAGCATCATGCGCCATCATGCCCCGATCTGTCCAGGGTCCAGGTGGGTTCATTCGTAGCCTGCCAAAGTTTCTCGTGCGGTTCTACTAAACTTACTAAATCTTAAACATCACGTTCTTCCTGCTGCAGCTCAGCCATGCATTGCTCATGGCTCGTCTGGTGCAGGAAGGTTTGTAGCAGCATATTATGAAGAGCCTGTCGCGCATAAAGGTGGCAAGCGCATGCCTGCTCAATGCTCCGATCGGGTTTACATCGTGCAGCCCGATGCTGAAGCTAGTCCTGCTGTGCAGCGCTGTGCGTCGACTGTAGCTCTTTCGATGGACGTCCGGTGCTCATGTTTGTTCTTCTTGCCATTTGAGGCCTCTCTCAGAGGCACTCCCTGGAGGCACTGCAGGAAATGCTCGCCTCCCGCAGGGCGCCTTACAGAACCGGATCCTTGAAGAGGTTTAGCCGCCCCTCCGGCGCCAACAAGTTTTCGAACCGGTGCCGGGATGCATCACCGTCTCGTGGCAAAGCCCTTCCTGCAACCCTGAACTCACACCTGCACCCTTGAGCAGAAAGATTAGCTTTAGCTCCGAGAAACCACAGTCACGCTCCACATCCCTCTGGCTTCCAGCTTCAAAATAAATCCTTTAGTAAGGCCCCAGACCTAGTGGTGGAAAGAAAGCACGGAGGACTCCTCCGGCTCCGGAGCGCAGCCCGCTGGAAAGAGCAGAAGCAGCTGCAGTCACTTGGTGCAATACGGGGCGACCTTCGCTTCTGCTTTTCGGCAACCTGCGAAACCCGGTTTGGCCTGTCGTGTCTGAGCGTTTCGAGATTGCTTCGTTACATTCCGGGGCTCATGATGGTGCCTCCGCGTACGATATGACAGCTTTGAGTGGATTTTCGTCGGCAGACAGGGCTTGCTTGCTTTCGATGAGGCGCGTGGTCTGCAGCGTTTGGAGATGAGCGAAGCAACCACGAGTTCGCGGCTAACAGGGATCTCCAGAGCCAACACAAAGCTGCGCAGGTTGCTGTCCCTGACTTGTCCTATTGCACCTGCTGTGGAAGTCATGCCTTTGTTGCGCGGCCAGGTAATGCAGTGGTGCAAGGACCGGCTGGCCCTGTATCCTGACCTGCACTGCTTTGGTTTGTCGCTGCAGCCAGGTTCTCCTGCATCGTGCAAGAGCCAGTCGAGGTCAGCATGGTTCTGGGCAAAGGCCGTCCAGCCAAAGCGAGAGTGACCTCGCCTTGGGCCATACAAGAAGTTCATGGCGTTCTACGATTTCCGGATGCTTCACGAATATCTCACATGCCATTGAGGCCTCAGCCTGATTCACGCGGCGTTGCTTCTGCTCACCAACTTGAGCAAGTTCACTACGCCGTGTTGCAACTGCTGGCCACTGACGATGTCCCGCCGTGCAGGGAGGCCACCACGGCGCTGATAAACACGGGTGTCAGAGTGAGTTGAATTGCATAATATTGCATAAACATGCATCCTGTCTAGCAGCTGATTGGAATTTGCACATCGCCAATCCTGAGAGCACAAAGTTTCGAGCGATAGAACTGCTCGACGAAGACATACCCGATTCTGTTGGCATGCTTCGTCAGTTGCAAACGTCAGATGATTCGAAAGGCTGTTTGAGCTTGCGAGGCCGTGGCATCATGATATGAGCCATAGATGAGGCACGCTGCCTCATCTCCTTCCGGAGTTGTCGATACTGGTAGCAGTCTTGTCAACAGGTGAAGCTTCCCTGCGTGGAGCAGCAGGATCAGCTGTGCAAAAGATGCCTGTGAGGACTCACAAGCTTTTCGGGCAGTTTGTGAATCAGGTGGCTTCATGTTTTGCAAGGATGAGAGCCAATGAGAGCATGTGGCTTGGCATCGAAAACTGGACTTGGAGCCAAGCTCGGTGAAGAAGCTGCAGGCTCAGCAGCGATTCAGCACCTGTCAAGATACATGGAATGAGTCTGTCATCTTTCCCATTCGTGCTTGTGCGACGGGAAGGACATGGCTTTGCGCGGCCCCAATTCTCCGAGGAGCTGCCACCATGCTCAGAGAGGGCAACAGTAAAGCAGTAGCCAAGCACAGCGCAAAATGCGCTGAGTCTTTCCGCATGTTGTCATGCACTGGACAATAGAAAACGGAAATTTGATGGAGAAAATTGGATAAGATGGGACTCCGCATAGGGAAGGGCATGGTTTGGATGGCCTTCAGGCGAGACATGTTTCGAAAGGTGATGTATCAGGACAGGCAGATGTTTCGCGGCAGTGTACAACTTTGCACGGCAAGTATCACATGACTTGCAACAAGTACATTTGTTCGCGGCAGCCAATTCACTTGGCGACGTATGCACCGTGAAGCCTCGAGCTTTGCAACCCACGCAGTCAGCCCCGAGTGCCTCGTTGCACACAGTCGAGATCGGCTCATGCAGGAAGAGGATGTCGCAGCCAGCGCAACAGATGCGGCAGCTTCCGTTTGCAAGCGAATCCTGGCAAACCCTGTCAAGCTACATCACATTCCACATTGGCAGTTCCTCGTATGCGAGACACTCAGGCTGCGCCTAGCTAGTGAAGGGCTCATGCCATGATATGCCATGTTCGATTGGGATGAAGTGCCGGACGACATTGCGGACTATGTCGCTGTGGAGCAGCCCGACTCCGACAGGGAGGAGCCCGCCACGCCTGTGAGAGAGAGCGGTGGGGGCGGTGGCCCTGGCTGTCTGGAGCTGGGCGGCGTCTTTCTGGAGAGAAAACTCGCTGAGTCCTCGGCCCTCTCAGCCCTGGTGCCGTCAATCCCCGAAGGGGCACCGGAGCCGACGCAAGCAGAGCTGGAGACTTTGCGATGGATGATGCAGAAGGCCACCATGAATCAGGACACAAATCCCCCGAGCCCGAGTCATTGTCAGCTGCGCGTGTGCCGCAGAGCAGGACATGTTCTTGCTTGGCCCACCCGGGCCGTGATGCCGACTATACTTTCGTATGGTTTGCCCATCGGACACAAGTCGGCGAGCGTGAGCATGTCCGAGCCTTGTCCAGTTTATGCCAGGCGTGTTCGGTTGCCATCTCAGAAGTATCCGGCAGTGTCAGCGGGCCAAGAAAGATCAGCGCATCCTCGAGTAAAATGCACCTGAGGCACCTGGTGCATCACTTCTGTGCCCTTCTCGGCCGTGAGGTACGCCACTCGGATTGAGGACACCAGCATTGACAAGTGCCAACTCAAGTGTCTCTAATCAAGTGAGAGTTGGACACAGTTTCGAATACATATCTTTTCCTGACGTAAAGCGTTGGGCCAATCTCGACTCCGATCACTGCACTTTTTCATCGCGGCGATCGTTGTCGGTGTTCCAAGTGGTACATCTGGTGTATCTGTGCGTGTTCCAGCATCGATGTGTTGGGCATCGTTGTCCGCGTTTTGCTAGGAGCATGTCGGTATTTCAGTCGGTGCGCCGGCCCTGTGCGGGCCTGCATGGCATCAAGGAAGGACTGCTCGAAATGGCAGAGGTTGGACTGGGGCCACACATGGTGTCATTCAAGATAAACAAACCACTGTCCGGATCGGATATGCCTCCTGTGCAGTGCAAGCTGATGTTGACAATCAAACCTAATGCCCGTCCTCCGTCTTCGGACGAAAACTGGCATCGCACTCCGTAGAAAGGAGCGAGACAAATCGGAAAAGCAGCTGGCACAAAGACCCGCTTGCATCGGGTGTAGAGAAACACTATCGGTGGAAGCTTTCACGTCGCTGCGATTTGTGTGTTCTACATCATTGCTGATATTCAGTGGTCAAAACCCGTAGTCGGTTTTCGCTGGCGGACGACGTGCATTGCTGGCTGATGCTCATGAAACCAAACTCAGAGCATCAACTTCGCATGCGCCTTACTCGTCGCGGGTCAAGGTACTTGGAGAGAGCTGAGACTCTGCATCCAGAGTAGCTGGAAGCTGACAGGGGCAGGTCAGGAACTGACTAGCAAAGCCCTTCTGCGCCGCGGTTCCGCCCAGTCAACTGCAGGAGTATTCATGTAATTGTAACACCAGTTCCATCCGAAACGACATACAATGATGCCAAGAGAAATTACAACGTGGCTGTAGCCGCCATTCGGCCCTTGGAGAACTACTCCCGACGATCTGTACAGGTAGCTTTCACCAGAATCTATGTGACAAGATTGCGTACTGAGCGTGTCAGGACACACACAGCTTAAAGCACAATCCACTCTTGACTTAGACTTGGCAGCAGAACCTAGGAAGGCCGGCACCGTGAAGCGGTCTGGGGGAGACCAGAGACTTGCTTACAACGAGGAAAGCCATCAACATTACTGCGAGTGATGCAGTGAATGCCGAACTGGAGGCCGATAGATGATCCAGAAGAACGAGTGTCCGAGTGTTGGATAATGCAGCATGAGCATCATCGGGGTCTGTTGCGCGCTCCAACCCCAAACTCGCGCCACCAAGGCCCGGACAACGGTCTCAACGATGTCCAACGATGCCGACCCATGTTTGCCAGAATACGGCTGGCGAACGCGCGAAAACGCGTCGGAAAACCGCCCCAGGCTTGGACGGCGTCGGACACCGATCACAAGATGTGTGTTGACACATTGTGTGGATGGCTGGGGGGGAACCAGGAGGTGGACGACGGTCTCCGCAGAAATATACGAGCTCGACATGATGTGCGTAGTTGAGATGTCAGGGATGGCCGGGATTACGCATGCCGCGGTGCCAGCCCGGACTGTCCAACCGCTCAGCACACCCTAATCAAGCAAACATAGACGCGGATTTGCCACGAACTCGTGCATGGCCCTGCATCTGCACTGCCTCAGAGCCCACGGTCTTTGTGTCCGGTGCAGGTGGAGTACGTCGGCATCAACAGCGACACAAGCGAGGCAAGGGTTCTCTCAGATAGCATCACGCTCCGCAATCACCACAGCACGTTCTGTATCCTTCCCTTTGCTTGTCTTTGTCTCGGGTGCACCGGACAGGCAGACCTAAAGCAGCGGCGTGAGATTTGTGATGGTCGTCGGCTCGGTGCGTGTGTTCATCTCGTTTTTGCAAAGGATGGGTCGCCAAGCATCGGCTCGGATGTTTGCAGTGTCATACAATTGGTGTTGTCAATCCTCAAAGAGCCGGTGCCACCACAGAGTTGTTGGAACAAAGCGGAACATCTTTGCAACAAAAAGCCTGGCTACTGAAGCATCTGGTCAGTCGGGTTGATTCTTTCTGAGGGGCGAAGCACAAAGACGCGGATCCCACCCAAAGGGCCGAAAGCTCGAGCCCCCGAGAAGATTGCAATGAGTCTTGCGTTTTTTGTTTCGGCTCTCAACGTCCCCAAGTTGCAGCCATAGCCATGGCGTCAGAAGGCGACCGCGCGAACGCCATGGGCTCCTTCAACGTCGGACCGCTTCTGTGAGGGTCTGCTGATGTCGCTGTCCCGAGTAGCTTCGTCCCGGCAGAGGAGCCGAACCGCAACTGGCGGCTGCGTTTTTTCCGGATGTGCAGGATGCTTGATAGCCTCTGGCGACATGCAATCACAGCCGACTTGACTTGATCAGAGGGCGTTTTCCTGAGCTCTGCGTTTTTTCAGCTACCTTTTCGCTATCAGCAGGAGGCCAGGCTGTGCAGAAGAGAGTTCGCTGCAGCTGAGATGCAACAGAGCAGAGAGTTTCCGTCTGGCTTTCTACCGGATTTTCTACCACGGGTTGGCGAGAGCGGAGGCAGAGCGTGATCCTACAGCATCCAAGGTCATGAGCTGGACGTTCGCCATCAACCACGCCACGGTAACAACACCAATATTGTGACCTGGATGCCTAGATTCAGTGAAATGCCTTCTGCTCGGTGATCCCTGGGATCACGCCAATGCTTGTTGCGCAGGTACGCATCTTCCGTGCTGACCAATTCGGCCGGCCAGGCAGGAAATGCAATGCCCTTTGCTCAGGAGGTTCGGGTGGAATGCATTGCTTCTCTAGGCTGCTAGCTACCTGTCGTGCATCCGTTGCTACCGAGGCTCTACGGAGCCACTCTGGTTTGCAGCCTCTTTTTCTCTGCACTGGTGTTCAGCCTCATCGGAGCGAAGAAAGGCTTATCTTTGTCGATGGGGCTGAGCCTTGTTCCCAAAGAAGACAGACTTGTTGCACTGGCGTGGACAATGGTTGGTGGAGCTGCTTGTTGGCAACGTGCCGGTGAGGTACGCAGTTTACGTCGGTCTGTTCGCAACGGCTGCATCACTGTGTGCCCGGCCCCCAGCACGCAGCATCGACTCGCAACTTGTATGCAGCACCGGAATCGGTTGCTACGTAAGAGTTCTGCAACAGGATGCACATGAGAAGTAGAAAGCACCCCATGACAGAGCTCATGACAAGAGCTACATGTTTCAGGCCCTAGCGAGTTTCAGGTCGTAAGTTCAGGACACGGACGTGCGAATTCGGACGTGCCAATGTCTTTAGGGATTTCCAGGTTTCAACATCTCGTTGTTGGATCTCGAGTCCAGAGTTTTCTCGGAGCTGCCGGTCAAGGTTCGGGTTGCCCATTCTTTCCCGGGCTGTCTTTGTTGGACCACCAACCTCATGCAAACGCCGTCCAAGCACCCTGAACCCTAACACCCTCTACAAACCTACACCAGAACCCGAAACGAGAGGATCGACCCAAAAGACGTGGGGAACAGTCGACGAACCTTAGAATCCTTAGAAGGAGTGAGCCCCAGCCGTGACCCCACGAAAAGCCGGCTCCCCCCGAGATCCCCCCGAACCCTACACAGCCTTGAACCCTACAGCACCCAAACGAAACTCGAAACCCCCAATGAACTTTTACGCTCGACTCTGCCAGCTCTTTTTTTCCAAGGGCTTGGAGGGTCTTAGAGTTTTTAGACTTCAGATGAAGGCAGGCCTGAACCCTATCGGTCATTGTGCTTATTACGGCCAGGTTAAGTGAACACCCTGCCATGTGTTTGCTGTTTTGCTTGGGCCAGGGGGCAGGGTGGAGAGACATTGACATGTCACAACGTCACAAGTGGCAATGTTTCCACGATTCGAGGGGTCTCGGCCCTATGCTGAGAGTTCGATGCTGAGAAGCTTCAATTGCTCACAGAACTGAGCCGTAAAACAAAGCTCAAAGCACCAAGCGCTACCAGCGCTTCAAGGCGACATGCAGCGACCAAGCGCCGTCGAAAGCCACAAGCTCAAGCCCCTGCACCCAAAAGCATAAGACACGGGCCGGAGCCTGGGTTGGCACCAGACACCACCTTGGGCGCAAGCAGTTGTCCGTCGCCGTGGTAGAGGCCATGGAGCTGGGAATGTGTGAGCGGCTATAAGCAATAAACACAAGGATTTTCACAGGCTTATGGATGCTTACAAGCCTCGAGTAGAGTGGGAGGCTTAGCGGCTAGGAGCTTCCAGGCCAATCCTTGGAGCAGTTCGAGACCCACTACTCCCACCTTCCCCCGCTTTGCCTGGATTGCGGTCGAGCTCCCCGGAACCGCGGAGGTAGTACAAGCGGTTGTTTGAATGGTATACTTAAAAACTAAACTCCACCGCTCCACTCCCCAAACCCTCCTCCACCCCTCCAGCCACGCCTGTGGGACTTCTAATAGCAGGGTTAAAACTTTCAGGATTTGGGCTGTGTGGCTCGGTTGGTGGAGTCAAGTTGAATCAAGCCATCCGACGGTCTGACAGCCGCTCTGCGATGCCAGACGTCAGACGTCTGTCGGCATGGCCGGACACCTTGGGCCTTCATATTATGCCTTTATGTGACCCTCCAGCGTGTAGACAAACCTAGTGTGTCAATCAGACCCTCGCACTTAGAGACATACCCGTGGTAGGTTAGCAGAACACTCAGGCCGAAAAGGATGCCAAAACTGGCTCCTGCATTGAGGGTATGGACCTGCAGTTGCCAACCATGCTGCTGGGAGCATTGGTAGGCCGTGGGCATGCTTTGGCCTTCGTGCGGGCGGGCTTGCTGGCTTGTGCGTGTGTCACGACAGGCGGCATCGGTGCCGGCATCCTTTGGACATGTCAGGGTGCATTCTTCAGCTCCGTTTGTGAACGGGTGGCCAAAGCCGAGGGGAAGGAGGCAAGGCTGCCTTGCAAGCTTTGGCATCTCGGGCTAGCCTTGCCTGCAGATGCGGCAGGCGCAGGCTGTTACAGCAGAGTTTGCTGGCTCGTTTGCCCTGGTGTTCTTAGCAATGGAGCCGCTGAGAAGCACGGACAGTGCAGCCCGACTGGTAGCTAACAGCGCAAAGGCTTGTGACTGGGTTTCCTCCAAAACTCAGGAGCTTAGTCAGAGCGTCAGCAACCATCCTGACCAAGTATGCCCATCTGGACTACTCGGTGACGCGGCGTGCACCATCGGTTTCCTCTATGCTGCTCCGGCTTTCACACCTTGACTCATGCCTGCCTCATGATGTCTTGGCTTTTGATCCGAGGTTGTCTTTTACATCTTCTGCGGCCTGGCAGTGGCGTCAACTATTGCGTTTATGGTGGCAACCTGAACACGTACTGACGAGTGACTAGTACTTGTAGTGTGCAATGTTGCCGACATCGGCACGAAGCGATCCGTCCGGGGCTGAGGCCTTGGCAACCAACTTTGAGAAGCCGGCCCAGCGTGGGTCAGTCTTTGCGAAGGCAGCGCCGCAGCGAAAGTAGGCTGAGTCTCTCGTGACCGTCTTTGCCCCGAGGTGTTGAGCGCAGTCTCGCTTTGGAGTGATCCCAAGATCTGGGCTCTTCCCTCTGAGGGTCTGTGCTTTTGAGATCGACGAGTTGTCACGACGTTGTCTCCTTTTCAGAGTCCGAGCATGTCCTGGAGCTTCAGCCTTGGACAGAGTTCCGAGGTCCTACAGTGCACCAATTTGACATTCGGATTTGCAGCTGCATGGCTTGGTGGCTATGTAGGGAGGCCGCTTTATGCCGCTTCACTTTAAAGGCCTGCCGACACTGCTGGCAAATGGCAGGAACATCCTCACGCCGGCGCTAAGCAGCGAATTCATCGGCTTCGCCGGCTCCTTGCCTCAGCTCTTGGAGCTCAGAACCTTCGGCGATCTTCGGGTCGCTTGTCGGTCGCTTGTGAGGTGCGATGCTGTCGGGATTGGCGAGCGTGCTGTCCAAAGTGTTCGGTGTGACTGCTGCGAGCTGCCCCCGACTTCCGTACTTGTGCAAAGTTTCTGCAACTTCCCCCTTGCCCTGATCGCTTCGCACACACCCAGGAAGACCGGCAAGGGGCCTGTTGTCGCCTTGGGAGCTGTCAGCTTTCTTCTCCTGGGAGTTCTAAGCAGGCCCGGCCCATGCAGAATCCGTAGAATTTTGCAGTTCATGTCCCAGTATGTCAAATGCTCTCCTTGCCCTGAGAGGTATTTGGGGCATCCCGCGACCTGGGGATGGGGCGTCTTGGTTTCTTGACTGCACCTTAGTAGGCGCAGTGTCATCGAATCGCAGAGCCATGGTGCTTCTCTTGTCTACACATGTCTACACGAGGTGTTCTACGTCTTCATGGGGATTGGCAGAGCTGTATACGAGAGTACGAACAAGGCGATTTTTGCAGATTTCTTCCCTGGGGAGGCTGGGAGATCGCCCAAGCGCTTGAGAAAGTGCT
Organism: Symbiodinium sp. CCMP2456; assembly: GCA_905221635.1. NCBI lineage: Eukaryota > Dinophyceae > Suessiales > Symbiodiniaceae > Symbiodinium > Symbiodinium sp. CCMP2456. Next base: position 6,670 of record CAJNDV010032377.1, on the reverse strand, counting down.
GTGAACTCTTCGACTTGCACGGGACTGCGATTGCTAGGCGAGCCCGGGTGCCTTTGCCAACGTCTTCGTCTTCGGCACTGGTGCGTCCACAGCAGCCTTTATTCTTGGAGCTACACAGCAGGCCTCCTCTGCGACTACGGTCATGTTAATTCAACCGATCTGTCCAGACTGGAACATTTCTTAATCTGGATTCAACTTCGAATTCAGGACGTTAGCTACGGCCCCACGGTCTGGCCATCTTTCTTTTTTGAGTGCTCCCCAATTCCTACGCCGTACCCACAGAACATTCTGAGTCTCCCAACGGTCTCCTGACTGGCTGGATTTTCTGCGAGTGGGAGTCTCAAATCGTTTGTTCTCTGACTCTAGTACACGAGAGTCTGATTTCCTTTTTGATAGGGTTTTAAACATCGCGATTTCCGATTCACCACGTGAATGTTCCCGAAGTGGTTGGGTTCAGGGAGAGCAGTGCAGTATAGAACTGATGCAGAGGGTGCACTTGTCAAAAGCTGCGTTTGATCACATCTTTCTGCGGGCAGGACGAGGCAGAAGATTGGCTGCTCATCCTCTTCGCGATCTTGACCATCCCCGGCTATCTCGTAGCCTCGCTCATCAGCAGAAAGGAGGCCTCCACAAGCCACTGCCTGCAAAAACTGCAAACTCGCTGGCCATGCAGGACGGTGAAACCACTGACAGCTCCTCATGCTAGACTACCCAGACTGAAATCGCGCAGATGGCTGCGCTCCATGGAAGAATCATCTGGTCTTTCAGCATCGAAGCCGCTTGTGCATGCTCCTTGGTGCTGTGGTAAGGACGCCCGCTGCGTGATCCGCTCGTGGTACAGATGCACGAATATGCGCCAAAGTGACAAAGCCAGCAAAGCCTCTGTTCCCTGCCAAGGGGGCCGTGGGATCCAGAGAAGCTGCCCGATGTGTTTGCTTTATACTGTCGACTTCGACAAAACCTAGGAACAGAAGCCAAATTCAGCAGATGCAAGGGCTGCTTGACCTGCAGTACAGGAGTCGCTTTGCTCTTCCGAGCTGTTGGGCTCAGAGTTTCACCTCTGGCGCTGCTTGTTTTCCGGCAATTTAATGCTGCCTTTCGTTTATCGGACACCTTCGCAGAAGCTGTCGGAAAACACTCGAAGCATGAGCTGTAGCCTCACGTCAACATACCATGCGAGAGAGAGCTCGACTCGTCAGAATAAGGCCATGTTGTCTATGTGGATCAGCCGTGCGAGCCCCACAGGAAAGCATATTGGTAAGTAGCTGCAACCGCCGGCACCGTCTGTTTGAGCAATGTCAGAACTTGGCACAGGCTGGTTGCACCGGTTTCGTGCCTTCTCCGCGTCTCGAGGCCTGTGCGAGCTGCGCTCCACGGTCGCATTCTGGTGTGGCCAGCCTGCAATATTCTTGCAAGAAGCACGAAGATTCACCACACCATTCTCGGGTCACGGCGTGTGACAGCCAGAGGCTGGAGGGCATAGAGAAAGCCGAGCGCAATGTCCTGTCCTTACGCATGCAGGCAAAGGGGACAGCATGCAGACAGTAATCTCAACAACACAGATGTTATACTTGCAAAATTGTTGCTGAGGTTCTTTCGTGACATTCTGGCAATGTCTGCGCAAAAGGTTCTGTAATACATATTAACTGACCCTGAACACACTGCGTCCCGCAGACACAACATTCAGGAAGATGCAAGTGTCTCGAACGAAAGAACTGCACAACACAAAGCCATTGAGTTCTGGAGAGTGTGCACATGTGGTATGCTCTCAGCATGATTGCCGACAGATGCTGCTGCAAGGAACCTTGTATTGTCCGGAGCTTTTGCATGTTGTTGTGCAAGTCTGGGCTAGCAGCAGGCACTCTTAGGACTCCGTGCGCTGACTCCGTGCGGCAATGGCGGCGATGGCAAGTCTGGGCAACCTGTTTGCGCTCGCCGTGCTCGCAGGACTGGGGCTGACGTGGGCCGAGCCAGAACCCAGTGATGCTTTGACTCGCGACTCCGAGTGCGAGCAGGGGCAGTGTGCTCTGAATGCCCTACAGCCCCTGGGATTGCACTAGTGCAGAATCTTTTCTACTCACCTGCAACGGGCATAAGCGAAACCTCGCAAAGTCACGATGAATGTAAGGGTTGGTAAACGACTCTTCCGCTTTTGGATTGGTTTCGAGCCTGGTGCCCCGCCCCCCAGGTTGCAAAAGGCGGCTGTGGAAGAGCATAAGGATTCCGCGGGAGAGAATGAGTCTGTGGAGTTCAACCTTTACGGCTATCATCACTGGGCAACCACCACAGTTTATGGAGATGCGCCACGTGCAGCTTGCGGGGGGATCAACACCGCTCAGCTCGTGAGAGGAACACCGTACTACAACGTGGCATCGGCTCAGTCGATGTGGCTGAACTGTGGTGGAACCGGGAGTTGCTGGTGTGGCCAGAGCGGAGGGGGTGGGGGAACTACCGGAATGGGTTGCTTTACATGCGGCAAAGGCCGCTTCCTTCACAGTGCTTATGGAACGCGGGGAAAGGCTTTGTGGGCACTCGTGGAAGAGGAGGCTAGCAGCACTGCTAGCATCAGCTCGAACTCAAGCTCGCCCTTCGCCTCGGGGGAGATCGTCTTCGTAGTCGGTGACCTGTGCCCCAGTGCAGGGAACGAGGATTGGTGTCCGAAGCATCCCGGAAGGCGGAACACCTATGGATCCTTTCACCACCTTGACTTCTCTCACTATCCGTGGAACATCGACACACGGCGCTCGGTGCCAAACCTTAATTTCGTCTTCAGCAGGATTGAATGCCCACATGAAATTCGGGAGCGCCAGCAGCATCTGTCCAGGTGCAGGTAGCACTACGATGCTACGATAGCACACCTCACTCATTTTGCCGTCTTGATCCAACTAGAAAGCCTGTCGCACCGCTGTTTTCCGCATAGAGCCCGAGAAGGCGTAGAGATCGTAAAGTTGTAGAGCTTCATCTAAGCAGTTGGGTTCAACCCATGCTGCTCCACCTTGCCAGACCATGACAGTGCTGAGAGGAAATCACGTTTTTCTGGGCAACATGCATTTCATTCTGTCACAACCTTGCCGATGCCCAGCAAACGTGCAAAAGGTCCTGCCCTTGTTGAACAACCTCCTGGAAAATCGAGAGATGCAGCTCGAGGTTCTGTTGGTGCTGTTCCACTAGTTCTGCTCATGGGCATGTTTCTGCATCCTTGCATATTGATACTCTGCATGGCTGCAGGATGGGCGGTTTCTCAGCCGATTGGCAACAGGACATCATGTTGTCAATGTTCGTGCCACTCCCTAAACATATTGTCGGAACGTTGAGAACTAACTAGGCCGGCACTTCGTTCCTGTCAGAGTCGTCGAGATTCCTTGAAGCTTTGCATTCCCACAGAAGTGAATATGGTTGCATTTGTTGCTGGTTGTGTTCCTCACCTTTGCAAGTCTGCCTGATGCTCGCTCAAGACTTTCGATGAAGCCTCCCCCTGCCGTGGCCAGCCGAGCTTCCGCTTAAGCAGGCGAATGCAGAGGGCATGGCACCGATGGCACTGTCAAGGACGGCTGAAGACAAGTCTCACAGGTCGCTTGAGCACGAACAGTTGCGACAAGACAAGACAAGAGCGTGGCCCTGGCAACGTTGGAGCAGAAGTGAGGGTGCACCAGGACTGTGAGATGGTTCGCGTTAGCCCAGACTTCCTGGTCATCGCCATAGGCCGGTTCTGCGGCTTTCCAAAACTCGTTTGGTTGATGGAAAGTGATGAAAACGTGTTCGCTGTCATCGCCACAAAGTCTGAGAGACATGTCCTGCTGCGTTTCGTCACCTATGCATCTTTGTGACAAGCAGTCGCTTGATACCACGCAGGCATGCCATGCCGCGGGAATCCGTTGGATCCACCACTGCAGCTCCCTGAGTCCATGTTGAGCATACGCACACATACGCACACTGTCTCCTCGCACATGCGACATTCCCCGCCGCAAGGTGAATTGATGATGTTTCGGGGTTTGGGTTGGAGACTAGCATGCCTGGGTACTATTGTGTGTGTAGGGTCTAGGCAGGTTTCGAAGCCTACCTGCAATCCTACAACTTGGGACGACGCAGGCTGTGTCAACGTAGCTAGTCTTGGAGACGCGAGTCGAATACATACGCTGGGCTTCAGCTTGTCTTCATTCGAGAACTTTGCTGTTTAGACTGAACATGTGCATTCTCCAACTGCGTACTCAAGTTTCTTCCAGAGGTGTGCTGGCCGTTGCTGGCCATTCCCTTCCTTTAGTGAACGATGCTGATGCTCTTCGGGAGTTCCATCCCCGTCCCGGGTCCTCGTCGACAACTGAAGTCTAACCATGTAACCATCGTTTCACAGTTCCTACAGGTACTGTCTTTCCCAGGTGTATCTCTCTCTCTCTCTCTCCCTCTCTCTCTGAAATCTCAGGTGTGTCTGTGACTTATGTTCTATCAACTGTACAATTGATTTCCTATTCTGTCACTTTTGATGTTGGACTTCGCCGCGAGGTAATAATGCAAAATACGGACAAAAATCATGTTATGCTCCGGATCAGTTGTCAGCCAAAACCATTTCCCAAGCTCATCCGACAACAGACTACGACCGAGAAACAGCGGACGAACTGACTATACGTTACGTGCATCCGTGTATCGTCGCAGGCTGCAGGAGCTTGCATCGCAGCACGCATTTCCACGGTTGATTGCTCTGCACTGTAGGCGATCTCGCTTCGCCAGCCACAACATCCATCGACGGAGGGCTGCAGAGGCATGCATCGGTCTGGCATCAGTCTGCTGCAAATTCGCCAGTGTCGCAATGCCTTGCACTAGCACCTGATAGGGGTCGGCATTGCTGAGCAGGCTGTGCAGGATGCCTCAAGGCATGTTCCTGGGGTGACGGATGCCATTGTCAAGAAAGTCAAAGATGTGCTCTGATTGCACGAATGCACAAATCAGAGTGTTTGTGCTTGTGAGTCGAGGCATGATCCACACTGAATCTCATGCTGTTGAGGTGCTGGAGGAGGTCGAAATCAATGCCATCAATTTGAAAAACAAGGTTTATGCTGAAGCAGTCGCTGATGCCCCCAAAACGCGTGTCTGCAAATGTGCCTTCAGGGTTCGCCGATCCCAATGACGATGCCTGACAGCGCAGCCTCAAGCATGCTGCGTCCGCAACCTCGGGCTGTGCCTTCGCGGTCCCATGTCGGACTCGTGCATTACGGAAGAAACGGGTGCAGCCTGGTGAAGCATTGCGGCTCGCGAGGTTGTCATCGGATGTCATCGGTGATTCAGTTGCGTGAGCGCATTCGGAGGGCAGCTAATGTGTCCGTCAAGGGTTTGCGCAGGAATCGTTGAGACGTAGGAAAACTATTCCGTGTGATGCATTCTCACAGCCATGGCTGGGCTATCGCATGAAGATGCCAAGAGGCGAATTCAGAGGGGCGCCTTTCATCGGGAGGCACATCCGTTCAACCTGCAAGATTGGGGGCCATCATTCGCGCTTTCATGCCTTGCTGGCCTTGCAGCTGCTGGCAGCATCTTGCAGCATTCTTTTCTGGAGGTGGTGCTCGAGACGGTTCGCCAATACGGAGACCTTCTCGGCTTTGCACAGCAAAAATACCACAGGCCTCCTTTGTATCTTGGCGACCAATTGCTCTCCCTGTCTCTCTACCAGCTGCAGGGATCCTGAAGTGGTCCTTGCAGCCGTCGCGTCAAGCAGCTGGGCGATGAGATATGCTGCTTGACGGCTTCGGGGAATCAGAAGCATTTGTGATGGAAGGAGCAAGGTAGAGATGTGCCATACACACGAAACATTGAGGTTGACCAGAGCCTTCTAAATGACGACAGCTTTGTGCTGCAGATTTTGCGAGCCAATCCCTTGGCCCTGCGATTGCTTCCGGAGCTCGTTGCAAGGGAGAAGCAAGCAGGCTCAGGTCTCAGATTCTGGGCACCAGCACGAGCTCCGCATGCTCCGCTCGCCAGGAGCAGTTCCGATCGGATCGAAGCTTCGTCTTGGCCGCCGTGACCGGGGACGGGCGCAGCCTCGCTTTTGCGGCAGTGGAGCTGCGCTGCGACACGGGCTTCGCTACAGAGGCTCTAGATGGCTCTGCAGGGAGTGACAAGCGGGGACGGGCTTTGCCACAGGCTGTTCGAGCGAATCCGGATGCCTTGGAATTTGTGCCAGAGCACTTGAAGGCCGGAAGCCGCATCACGTTGTCGGGTGCCTTATGGTGCCGTCCTTGTGCAGCACCTAGTCAGCTTCCACTGACGATTGAGAAGCAGGCTGAAGCCCTTTTGTGTAGCATGGCATGGCCGCAGAGAACGGCGGAGTGACTATGTGTTGCCGCATGCATCTCGCATCATCGAAAGTGTCAAAGACATGTCTTGCCCACAGCAAATTTTCGAGTTAAATGTCAAAATATTGAAAGGTGAAATTGCGCTAGAAGAGGCTTTGAAGTTGCAAGCTACATGGATGGTTGGGTAGGGTGTGCTTGCTCTTATAAACATGTAGACATGGGTGCACTCAGCCATTGCGGCTGAAAGAGAGCACCAGTTTTTGAAATTCCACCATAGGCATGGCTTCTTCGCTTAATCTGCCTCCGGTGGTTCTGGTGGCTCTCTCTTGTGAGGCTTCGCGGGTGCTCCAAAGCCTAAAAATTGCATGCCTGGATGACTTTGCAAA
>CAJNDV010032376.1:22009-32577 GCA_905221635.1 Symbiodinium sp. CCMP2456 | reverse complement strand
GGAGCCTGTCACAGTTCCCTCGTGGCCTGGAAGACGAGACGGTGCCGGACTTGAGTGGATGGGGTCGGATTAGGATTGATGCTTTAAGGTGTAGGGTTTAGGGGCTTAGGGGTTTAGGGGTTTAGGGCGTTTAGGGGTTATAGTGTTTGTGGCGTAGAGCCGGAAGGAGCACCTGAGAGCAGCACGCTCGGAGGCCCCCAAGACATCTCTTTAGCGTGATAGCAATCTCCCTGCAAAGGGTGGTTGGAGGATGATGAGACATAGTAAGTAGGACTGTAAGTACCTTCATTGGAGCTATACATACTTCGAGCTATAGTTTCCTTATTTCTTAGAACCCAGGTACTACGTCCCGTGATCCTCCAACTGGGTCTCAACAGTTTGTGCCAAGGGCAAGAGCTACCAGGGGTTCAGAGTGTAGGGCCCAGCAATAGCTGAGTAAGCCGGGAGGAATTTGCTGTTGACATGTTTATGACTTAAATGAAACAACTAGAACAGAGTATTGACGTGTATTTTGCTATACGTATAACCAAGAGCCCCGAGAAATACTATCAGTAACCCTTACATATGCTTTCCTGGTGACGCCTGACAATGGCCAAATGAGAAACTAGGTCGTTCTGAGGGCTTGGACTTTGCAATCGTAAGCGCTACGGCGGGGCATCGGTGTTTAGCCTTTTGGTGTTGAGGTTGCGCGTTTGGGAGTTGTTTGCCGCTTGAGGCTTTTGCTGCAAGGTTCAGGGTCTACGTGCTTAGGGCACAGACGCTGACAGTCTTTCGAAGGGTTTAGGGTTTAGGGCTGCTGGACATGTCCCATTTTCGAGATCTGCGTCATTGGAAATACCCTCCCCCTCCTGTGCCGATGAACTTATACTCTTTGAGCCAAAACCTACTCTAATTATTCAGGCTTCCCCATACACTTACACGATGTATTCCCTTTAAGTCCACTTACCCCTTCGCCGAAGCACCGCGGTGGCGACGAAAGTCAGCACAGCCAGCTGGTTAGTCTTCCTCTGTGTCTTGTCCTCGCAGCACTAGCAGAATAAGGGCTAAGAGGACAACGACACGAGTTCTACAGGTTTTGCTGATAGGGCTTTCATACTTACATCTAGTTATTTTGGGATATGTATAAATAGGCTTGCAGTCTATACGGACAATAAGTGTTTGGAGTGCGGCAACACTAAGGAGCCATACCTACGCTCACATACCGATAAGGTGTTTAGCTTGGCCAGTTGAGTATCGGAAGGACCCGAAGACCCAGTTCACCGGCAAGGTCGGGGCAGTAAAAAGACAGCAGAGCCCGTCCGTTTTAGGGTGCTTAGAACTCTACTTATGACCTACTTAGTAAAGTCCCCCGACCCTCCAAGTACATCCGCACACAGATCCCAAGGCCCACCCTTTCGCACCTCGCCCATGTCACCGACATCGCCGAACTTCGTGGCGAGGACATTTCGGGTCACCTGGAGTCATTCGCCGCAACTTAAACCGCAGGTATAGGGCTTAGGGCCTTACTCTTGAGCTCCAGGGGGACACTCGCGGTCTTCTGAACATAAAGGTAGGGGTCTCTTTCTGCAGGTCTTATCGGAACTGTGCAGGTCCTATCGGAACTGCTTTGTTGCGCCTTTTTCGGGGGCTCTCCATTTCGGGCCCAGTTTTCAAGCCTCCTCGTCGTGCTCGGGATTCCTCGTTTCCTGAAACTCCCCAGTCCGAAACTTGAAACGATCCGAACCTCAAAGCCCTGGAGACTTGGGGGTTTCCGAAAAATAGGGGACCCTGTTATAGTACCCTAAATAGTAGGATCCTTATTATAAGGACCCCCAAATAAGGTACCCTTATTTTCGGAAACTCCCACTTAGACAGAGGACCATGGGACTGAGTGAGTACGGATATGAGTGCCTTAACTGGGGTCAAAAGTATTATAAGCCTAGTTTTCTTTTGTAATATAGGGGCCTTGATAATTAGAACAGGGCTTGGGGCCCATTATACTAAACTTATAAGAATGAACCCCCAAACATAGTAAAGGTAATTAAATTATCTAGGCCCCTATATATTACTCTAATTACTAAGCCCCATGATCCTCTAGATACCTGAAGCCTGAAACCATCCCAACCTAACTCGTGCGATCAGTGGAGTTAATCTAGGGGCCTAAATAATTACAAATACTGTTTTGGGAGCTCCATGATATAACTATAGTATAGTGGGCCCCAAAACCCTATTCTAATTATTGAGGCCCCTGTATTAGTCAGTAGTTCTGGATAGAGCTAGAAGCACCCTAAGTGGGGTCGCAGTGGGGTGATCGCCGATCAGAACCTCCAGACACGAAAACCGCGTAATATTCCGGCCTGAATAATTAAGCTAAGGCTTCCGGGGGCTATTCCTCGACCCCTATACCAACAGCTCGCGCCAGGTGACGAAGAAGAAGTTGGATGCCATGGCCGTCAAGAAGCCAAACCTGGAAGAGATCACTCTTTGACTGTTTGAGGCTTGTAGGGTACAAGGTTCATCGGGTTTAGGGTGTGGGGACTGGGGCTTAGGTGAAACCTAGAAGAGAACACACGTGGGAACAGGATTTCGGGCGTATAACGAGGCAAAAAAGTCAGTCATTCAAACGTCGCACGGGGATGGCTTCATGCTAGATTCAGGCATGGTCCATGAAACGTGACATGCAGAAAAAATGATGCCATGCAGTCCGGTGAGGCTTCTTACATGGAAAGACCAAAGACTCCATGAACGCATGCCGAAGGCATTCAGTCCGTCTAAGAGCATACTGTTGAGCATACTGGGATTCGTGTACCAGTGGTGTCCTGATGTCATGCGCATATGGTCTGCAGGGAGCTGGATAATGTTGACGATTACCTACCCGAAACACAGAAAGCGCTTCCTAAGTCCAGTCCCGCAAAAGTACAAACGACTTGTCGTCTCCGGAGTACTTCGAGAGAACTGATGCAGTCCGATCTCGAATCGTCAGCTGAGCTGCACCGTCTAGCACGACAGTCTCGTTTGGGCGCGTCTCTCCACAGCCAACGTTTGGGGTCTTGGGCTTAGGTTTAGTGTTTCGGGGAAAGGGATGTGTAGTACTGGTTTTGGACCTTAGGGTTTCTGGGAGGGTCAACTGCCCGTTTGACCTGTATAACTCACAGCATTTAGGCTGAGGCAGACACTACTACCAGTCTGCTAGATTTCAGCGTACGCCTTGGGTTTCTTTTCTTTGGTAAAATAGTCTAATTATCAGAGAGGTCAAGAATCCGGAGTAAGATGCCCGGGGTTTAGGTTTCTGTAGGGACTATGCTTCCATGCGAATGTTGCGCATAACTCCTAAGGACAGGCTGCATTCCTACGGTCGAGTCAAATGTCTAGGGCACAGCACACAAGGGGTACCGGATAGTTCCTAACACCCCAGTTACTTGGAGGTTCATGGGTAGCTATAACTGGGGTTACAAGTAGGGTAACTATACTTATAACCCATATTAGGGGACTTGTAACCCCACTTATAACTACCCCTAAACCCTAAACCCTATAGAACCCTTTAAAGGATCCTTGTAACCCATATTAGGGGACTCATGACCCCACTTATAACCTCCAAGTAAGACCCTGATGAAACTTACAAAGACTCTCAAGATGGCAACAAAGGCTTCGCCCCACACCCCTACTTGGAGGTTTATGGGACTAAGTAACTAGGGTTATAAATAGGGTAACTAGACTTATAATTACTTATAACCCCAATTAGGGTACTTATAACCTTACTTACTAAGTCCCATGATCCTCCAAGTAACATGATAAAGGGGTTTAGGATTTACGGTTTCAGCGCCCCTCGCGCCCGCGTGCTACGTATTCTGAAGGCCCTCCACATCCCAAATGCGATCCTGTCTCTCGTGGTTCGGGTAAACGGTACTCCCACAAAACAACGGGCTTACATATAAGCCCTAAATCCATATAATTATCCTTGTTCTGAGGACCCCAAAGTATTGATGTACACGGAAAACCGGAAACCCATATCAAAAGGGAGCTGCTATGTCCGATCTGTCCCTTCCTGTTCTTTGTATATCTAAGTTCCGCAGTAACCCCCTCATGATGAGGGCAAGGGGCTACTACGGGAGGACCTACTTGGAGGATCCTGGGACTCAGCAAGTAAGGCTATATATATATATATATATATAGAGGCACCTGACTCAATGGGAGTTATCAGCAATTATAGCTGTAGTTACCTTCTCTATGCTTTCTAAGTCCCATGATCCTCCAAGTACTACGGCGGGACCTAGCTGACCTAGCTCTGCTTTCTGCGGGCATCTGAGCCCGTGGCATAGTGAAGGACAGCTCCTGTCAAACCCTAAACCCTCAGGCTTCTTAGGGTTTAGGGTTTAGGGTTTAGGGCCTTCAAGGAACCCTCAAAGGCCAACCACAGACCTCATATCCCATACCCCCCATGCTTTTAACCCAAGTCTCGAACAGCAACCCAAATCAACCCTTCAAAACCGTCTAAACCCCCTAAACCCTAAACTTAAACCCTAAACCCTAATCCCTATAAGCCCTATATACCCGAGCCCTTAAACCCTAAACCCCTAAGCCCCAAACCTAGACGAAGCAGACCTGGGTTAGCCGCTTGAGGCAATTGAAAGATCTGTGGCAGAATCCTCGTCAATCCAATAAGGGAACATGTCCAAAACCATACCCAAATGCCCTTATGCAAGGGGCCTTAATATTTAGACTAGGGTTTTAGGGTATATTATACTATAGTTAGAATAAGGAACCCCCAAAATAGCATAGGTAATTATTGAGGCCCTAGATTCCCCAGAGAAGCACTTGGCAATGCCTCGGGATGCACACTTCCCGGTGAGCACACCACGAGTTTCGGGATTTGGGGTGCAGGGGTTTCAGAAAGTAGGAGTTGGGAATAATAGGGTTTAGGGTTTAGGGTTTAGGGGATATAGACCCTCTCAAGAATGTCCCTTTTAAGAGAGCCACAAGTAGGGCAAAGAAGGGTCGCCTTTTCAAGGGGTCTCCCTAATACTGCCTAGGAGAATGGCCGCTACCCCCCTTAACTAAGGAGAAGAAGCCTGAATGCCGATGACCGTGGTTAGAGGTTTGGGGGAGTTTGGGTTGGTGCCTTGACGGTTCAGGGCTTATTTTAGATCTGAGGACGAGGATGATGACTGGCATGCGAAGCCGATATCTTGCTGACTGGCTCCTCTGAAGCGTGGGCACCCAAAGCCTGCATGATTAGGGATGAAGGTTTTGTGAAGCCCCCGACATAAACTGTGATTGTCTGCATATTCAAATCTTTTGCTTAAGAGCATAAGAATTACAGGGGCCTTTATAGTTCGAACCGGGGATTTTGGGTTAAGTATAGTATGACGGGATGCAGGGAATAGTACGACCCCTAAGCTACCTATGTGAAGGCTCTCCTTGGACGATGCCAGCGCCACACCAGCGAAGACCTCGCTTAGAGAGCTCGTCTATGTCTAGGGCCTCAGGGCTTCACATGGGCCTTTCATATCGGCTTAAACTTAAACTGGGGCACTAGAGATGCAGCGTTCTTACTGTTGCTTCGTAAGCTTTTTGTTGAGCAGGTTAGAGGTCTGCGTACATAGAGCAGATTTCGGGGTATAGTCTGAAACAGACTCGTAGGAGCAACTGTCTAAGGGCACACAAATAGAACCCTAAAGCCATTGATCCTAAATTCAGAGTATGACTCCTAAATGGAAACCTATGTCCCTCCGTAATCAGGACCTAATTCCGAACTCCTAATAAATTTCAGTATAGGGTCCTGACTAGTTAACAACGCTGTTCGAGGTAGGTTCCTGACTATATACTATAAGATCGGATACCCCCCAAGACCCATTTCCAATATTTAAGGCCCCTATGGTAGCTCAGCATCTCACAGCTAAGAAGCAGGTCCAAGCCCCTTAGGCATCAGGTTCGGGAACTCATGCCTATGATTCTCGCTTTCCCTGGGAAGGTAGGCACAACATGCTCAATTGGGGGAGATCCTGATGAAAGAAGTCGTAACTGTAACCTCAACCGTCACCATCACCAAGTTGCGGGAAGGAGCGATGCGTAGACCATGGGGTGGAACACCTGGCTGCTGGTTGCTCAAGGAAGCATGACTGGGTCCTTCTTTAGGTATGCAAAACGGACCGGTAGTAGGCTGCACACGTACCCACTCGGCTGCTATGGGGGCATTCATGATTACGTACTGCTTGAGTTCCTCATTACTTAATAAAAACCACAGCAAAGTCTACCCCAACCGACTATTCTAATTATGAAGGTCTCTATATTACAACTAAGGCTGGGATGCTTTCTTGGACGCAAAGGTGTTTATACCTTCATACAGTGGCAAAAAGAATTGAAGTTAGAAGAGGGTGTGAATGGTATACTAGGTTGGCCCATTAAAGACTCCCACGAGGATTCGTAAATAGTATCCTCGTAAGCCCTATAAGGAAAATATACAAGATCCCCAAGGCCTGCCTAGTACATATGTTATCTTATTCTGAAAGAACCAGGAGCCTTAAGGAGCCTTAAGGAAGAATGTAGGGGCCTTAATAATTAGAATATAGGGGTTTGGGTGTATACTATACTATAATGATAACAAGAAGCCCCCCCAAAACCCTATTCTAATTATTAAGGCCCCTACATGAGTGTTACTGCTTAGGCCCAATCCCTCGGGCGTAAATAGCAGGTCCTACCCTAGTCGTAAAAACGCAACAACCTCGGTTTTAGGGGTTTAGGGGTTTGGGGTTAGGGGTTTAGGGTTTAGGGTTTAGGGTTTAGGGTTTGCAAACAAAACAGCCTTGAGTGCGAGTGAGGTTAATTACAAGACGCGCAGCAAGAAACACCTGGTATCCAGTATCGCCATCAGACACGACAGCCCTAAACCCTAAACCCTAAACCGAGTCTTTGGGTGATGGGAGAGCCTGACGGCAACCCCTTCCGTTACGACGAGATATAGGAGTTTCCGAACATAGGGGTACCTTATATTGGGGGTCCTTATAATAAGGGTCCTACTATTTAGGGTGCTATATTTGGGTCCCCTATTTTCGGAAACCCCCATATGTTTCTGTCTCAACCAGCATATTGACAGAAGATCCTCCGAGAGGTCATCGAGAGGTCATGTTTGAACTCGTAGATTTCATCGGAGCCTAGCGTCTCCCCACCACCTCGGAAAATTTCAGGAGTGACACGGGTTTAGGGTTTAGGGGTTTAGGGTTTAGGGTTTAGGGGGTCGTATCGTCTGGTCTAAGCCTTCCTCTCCCGAGCGATAACACGTAGTCTCGAGCAAATATGCCTCAACAAAAACGTACTCCCAAGACGTCGCGATACTGGACAAAGAGTGGGGCGAGCCACCTTTACCTACATAAACACAAAAACCCTGTTATTATAGACACCCTCTCGCGAAGATCATGAGCCCTAAACCCTGAACCCTCCACCCCGACCCCTAAACCCCGAACCCGCCACCCTAAAACCTAAGCTGCCCTAAACCCTAAACTCTGAAACCCCGAAGGGAACCCTTAAAAGAACCCTTGAAGGAACCCTAATCGGAAACCCTTAAATTAAAGGACCCCTAAGAGAACCCAACCCCAAACCCTAAAACCCTAAACCCTAAAGGGACCCTAAACCGATGGGCCCTAACACCTACACCCCAAACACTAAACCCTTCAATCAAGGAACCCAACACCCTAAACCCTAAACTCCCTAAAAACCATAATCCTTAAACTCCCTAAAACCCTCAACCCCGAAAACCCTAAACCCCCAAAAGCCCTAAACGCCCCAAAACTCCTTAAAAAACCCCAAACCCTAAACTCCCTAAAGCCCTAAACTTCCGAAACCTTAAAACCCCTAAACCCTAAAACCCCAGAGCCCTCTAAACCCCTAAACCCCAAAAAGCCTAAACCCTAAAACCCCTAAACCCTAAAACAACTCTAAAAGCCCTAAAACCCCCAAAAGGAAGCCCTAAACCCTAAAATTCCTAAACCTTAAAAACCCTAAAAGCCCTAAAACCCCCGAAGGGAAGCCCAAAACCCTAAAACCCCTAAAACCCCCTAAAACCCCTAAACCGCTAAAACCCCACCAAAAAACACCCTGAAAGCCCTAAAAGCCCCAAAAAGGGACCCGCCGAAGCCGAGCCTGGCCGAGGACCAGGGCCGACGCGATGGCGTTCACGGCCGGCTCCAGGGCCTGAATTCACTAATCCAAGGGCTTGGGTTTAGGGTTTAGGGTTTAGGGTTTAGGGTTTAGGGTTTAGGGTTTAGGGTTTAGGGGCTTTAGGAGGGACCCTTAATAGGTTAGTGGTGCTAATATGGAGGCTACCTGGCTATATGGGGGGTATATAAGGACTATACAATGGTCATTGAGCAGGGCCTGAAGCCACTAGGGAAAGAGGGGCCTTAATAATTAGAATAGGGCTCCTTTAATTTAAGGGCTCAATATATGGGGCCTTAGTGAATTAGGGTTTTAGGGGCCTGCAGCCACCTTAATAATTAGGGTTTAGGTTTAAAAGAGGGTTTCAATAATTAGAATAGGGCTCCTTTAAAGGTTCCTTTAAAAGGGTTGCTATAAGCCATCAGGAAAGAGGGGCTTCAACAAGGGTTTTTCGGGTTTTAAGGGTTGTTTTGGGGGTTTAAGGGTTTTAGGGGTTTAGGGGTCTTACGGTTTTAGGGTTTTAAGGTTTTTAGGGGTTTAGGTTTAGGTTTAAAAGAGGGTTTCAATAATTAGAATAGGGCTCCATTAAGGGTTCCTTTAAAAGGGTTCCTTTTGAAGGGTTACTATAACGGTTATTCTAATGGGTCTATTTGGGTTTAGGGTGTAAGGGGCCTTAATAATTAGAATAGGGCTCCTATAAGGGTTCCTTTAAAAGGGTTATACAATATAGGGGCCTTAATAATTAAGGCTTTAGGGTTTGGGGTTTTAGGGCTTTAGGGTTTTAGGGTTTTAGGGTTTAGGGCATTAGGGTTTAGGGAGTTTTGGGGTTTAGGGTTTTAGGGAGTTTTAAGGTTCATAGAGGGTTTTAAGGGTTTAGGGTTTTAGGGTTTAGGGTTTAGGGTCTAGGAAAAGAGGGTTTCAATAATTAGAATAAGGCTCCTTTAAGGGTTTCTTTGAAGGTTTAGGGCTTTAGGGTTTTAGGGTTTTAGGGTTTAGGGGGCTTAGGGTTATGGGTTTGAGGTTTTGGTTTTAGGGTTTTAGGGGTTTAAGGGTTTAGGGTTTAAGGTTTTGGTTTTAGGGTTTTAGGGGTTTAAGGGTTTAGGGTTTGAGGTTTTGGTTTTAGGGTTTTAAGGTTTTAGGGGTTTAAGGGTTGAGGGTTTAGGGTTTTTTAGGGAGTTCAGGGTTTAATTAGAACAATGTTTCTTTACAGTATGGGTTCCTTTAAAGGGATCCTTAAAGGGTGCAGAGGGCACTCTTCTTCTTTTGGGGGGTCCTAGGGTTCGGGGTTTGGGGTTTAGGGTTTAGAGTTTGGGATAATAGGGTTTAGGATTGGGGGTGCTACTTCTTTTGAGGGTTCTTTAGGGTTCCTTCAAGGGTTCCTCGAAGGGATCTACATGGTTCTATTTCTACGGCTCCTTCTTCTGCGGGTTCCTTCTGTTTGGGTTTCTAGGGTTCCGGCTCCTGCTTTTAAGGGGTTGGTCCGGTTCCTTCCTTTCAGGGGTTCCTAGGGTTCCTTGACGGGTCTGTGGGGGGCTCCTTCCCTTGAGGAGTTCCAGTAAGGACCCCGACGCAGGAAATCAGACCGGCGCAGTGCCACGTCGAGCGGATGACGGCCGAGTTCGTCGCGAACCTCGAGGCTAGCTCGCGCCCGCATCAAGCACGTCACCCACCTGTGGCTGCCCCTTTCAGCGGCTTCACGAAGCAAACGAGAGTCGTCCGTGTAAGGTCGCACCGTGGCTCCGGCTCGCACCAGAGAGATGGCTGGATCGATCGGAGAGTCCATGAAGCACCTCTCGATGGGACCGCGACCCAACGAATCCACCTGGGCGACGTCCGCCGCATTTCGCAACAGAAGCTGCAGCCAGGACCTCGAACCCATCGACGCGGCAATGAGCAAAGGCGAGTCTGGGACCAAGAGAGCCCATATTTTGCATGGTTTTGGTAGGCTGCCGGGAAGGGCTTGGAGATTCCAACGCCCCTTAACCGGGGAACAGTACCTGGGGTCTGTTTATGACGTATATAATGCAAGTTTCTTCATATGGGGGAATCCTGGTGAGAATGGCTCTGCATTGCGGGCTACGGTGCTCTTTGGGCTGGGTTTAGGGCTGGGTATGAGACTTCAACGCTAGGGTCCAAGATTAAATTGATTGCGTGCCCTAGCTAGCACACGACAGTGACCCTTCTTTGCAAACGAGCGCTGCGGAAGCGTCACTATGTCTGTCAAAGGGCCTCAAGCACTTCGTGCGAGCTTCATCCGAAAGATGTCACAAGTGGAATGAAATGCCACGAGTGATGTTCAAAGAGTCTCCACTCTGACACTCCCTCAGGGAGGCTGGGCGGGAGAGCAAGAGACTTGAGAGGATAAGCAACAGAAAAGCGGGCACTGCGTCAAAAACGCACTCAAGTGCAATCATGATTGCGTGCCCTAGCTAGCACAC
>CAJNDV010032376.1:0-13826 GCA_905221635.1 Symbiodinium sp. CCMP2456 | reverse complement strand
GGGTTTAGGGGCTTAGGATTTGGGGTTTAGGGGACGTACTTCCTGCACCCCACTGGCTCGCACGCCGGGGTCTTTCGCAGTAGGTCGTTCCCGATCTGCTTCTTGCCGCACTACTGTATCCCCTCATCCCGAGGTGTAATGTAGGGGCCTTCAAAAAAATAGAATAGGGTTCTGGGCTCCTTTGTAGTATACTTATAATAAGAAACCCCAAGGAATAATATTGGTAACCTCGCTTCTATATTAACAATTAGGGTCTGTGACCTCGGTTCGGGTTTACGGTTAAGGGATTTCGGCAAATACAGCGTCCCAAACAGCTGTAGCATCCTTAGAACCGAACAAGCCACCTAAATTGTTGCAAGAAGCTCAGGAACGCATAGGCCATTGCAGCCGATACCAAAGTTAGACGAATAGCTTTGGTCTGAGGTTGAAACCATGGGCCCCCTAGTATGGGCCCTTAACCCTGGGACCCTTATATGCCTACTATATACCCTATATGCACCCTTATAAGGGACCCTAGAACCCCCCAAGGGCCCATATTCGGGGCCCAGACTTCTAACCTTGGATTTGGTAGTATAAGCCACAAGGACACTATGGGAGTTTCCGAAAGTTAGGGTACCTTATTTTGGGGGTCCTTATAATAAGGATCCTACTATTTAGGGTCCTATATTAGGGTCCCCTATTTTCGGAAACCCCCATATGGGTTATAAGTATAGTTACCCTACTTATAACCCCAGTTATAACTACCCATGAACCTCCAAGTACACCCTCAACCCTTGTCTGAAGACAACAAGGCCGTGCTGCTGCGAGGAGCAGTGCACCACCTGGGCTTGCATGCTTCAGTAGAAATGCTCGCGTTTCTCTTTAATACGGCTGTACCCTAGACCCTCATGTAGGGTACTAAACCCGTAACCCTGGCTTAACCTCTGGACCCTGAGGAGTTTGGGCTCTTCCTTCCTTTGTGGGAGTACTGCGAAGCTTTCGGAACTGGGGGTTACTAAATTATACCCTAAACCCTAAACCCCAACAGCTTAAAGGTTGGGAGTTAGGATTGGGGGGACCCTTGGGGATATGGACCCTCTCAATAAGGTCCCTTTTAAGAGAGCCAGAAGTAGGGTTCAGAAGGGTCCCCTTTGAGGGGTCTCCCTAATACTACCTAGGAAAGGTTGGGTATTGGGGAACTAAGCAAGAATCCATAAGCCGTACTACCAGGGCCTTAGGAATGAGAAGAGGGTTTTGCGGTTTAGGGTTTAGGGTTTAAGTTTAAGGACTCTAGCAAGGATTTCCAGGCAGTAGTTTAGGGTTTAGGAGTTTAGGGTTTAGGGTTTACGGTTTAGGGTTTAGAGTTTAGGGTTTAGGGTAGTAGTCTTGCTCATTACCTTGACCCCCCAAATGAACGCTCGGAGCTGACGAGTCCCAAAAAGCAGCAGCAAGACCCTAACCCCCCAGCTACCTACTATAGAGGGTACTAGAGCCCCTTAGGGCCTTATATAGTAGGTACCGAGAGGGTTCGGGAGAGATAAACGTCCCAAGTTCACCGCCATACCGAACTTGGATCGTCAGAGAATTCTGGGAGGATCCAACAAGTAGATCCCTTAATAGGGCTTTCTGTGCAGGTACCTTCTGATATGGTAGAGAGTCCCAAATTACCGGATCTGCTTTTTAGATCCTTTTGGGGGAGGCTTATAAATCCATCAACAGCCTATACAACACGGATAAACCATTTAAAAAGCGCTTGACAAATCCAATGTTCCTGCATACTAGATCCTGCAATCCTAAGCCCTGTAAACCCTAAATCCAAAACAACCCTGAACCCTACTTGGAGGATCTTGGGACTTGGAAAGTAATGTTATATGTACCCGAATTGCAGTTATAAGTCGTGAGAACTATAGTTACCTTGTTGATAACCCAGTTACTAAGCCCCATGATCCTCTAAGTACTACAGGGGCCTTAATATTTAGAAAAGGGCTCTGGGGAAGGTTATAGTATAATTATAACAAGGAACCCCCAAAACAAAGTCTTCCGCAAGGGGTACTCTTTTGGGGGCCTGAATCTTCAGAATAGGGTCTTGGGTCCCATTATACTATAACTATCACAAGGAACCCCCCAAAATAGTGTTGGTAATGATTTAGGGCCCTGTAGTACGGGTCTGGGAATCCCATCCGAGCTACTTGGGTCGCCGGAAGGGTTTCGCCTCCTCGGCCGCCATGGCGAATAGGCCGCGTGAGGCGTCTCGAACTTGCTTGTTGATTCGGGCTCGGGGGTTGTAGTTTACCCAGACCACCGGGAGGATCCAAAAAATAGATCCCCTAAGGGGTTCCTATAAAGTACCCTTTAGTAGTTAGGGTCCGAAAGTAGGGGATCTTCTTTGTAGATCCTCCCGGTGGTCTGTTTCTAGGGGCTAGGGTCGGCTGGCGACTGTAGGGGTTAGGCTCCCAGAGACTCCAATATTCCTTAATTAAGGAATATTCCTTAAGTTATAGTAGGATCCTTAATATGATCGAAGGTATATTCCTTAATTAAGGGATATTGGAGTCTCTGGGCTTAGGGCTTCGGGACTTCAGGGATCCATGTTTGCGGGTTTAGGGTTTAGGGTTTAGGGTTTAGGGTCTGTGCGGCTGCGCGGAGGCTTGGACTTGCAAGCCTGGCAAGTCATGTCTGTGGGCTGGGCGAATCTATGGATCCAGCGTCTTCAGCTTTATAGGTTTATAATATAGAGGCCTTCATAATTAGAATAGGGTTTTGAGGCTATAATTCTAATAAGGAACCAACTAGTATTGGTAATTAGATTATAGGGTTTTCGGGCTTCTGAGGTTCAGGGCTTGTTTGGGTGGGATTGGGGATGAGGGTTCAAGGCTTAGGACTCATGACTCCTGCTTCGCACCAGAGAAGACGCGGACGGCAAACTGCAAACACACGGTTAGGGTTTTAGGTTTAGGGTTTAGGGTTTAGGGCCTTAGGGTTTAGATATGAATCCTGCATTACCTAAAGGACACGAAGCTATGGAAATGACGGTATAGTCCTTATTATGGGTAATGCAGGATTTATATCATCAGCAGCACGTCTCTGCCATCTTCGACGCCCAGTACTCATTCCAGACTAAACTCTACTCAAATAACGCAGGGGCGTGTATGTATGTGTAAAGATATGAGAATAAACACCCCATGTAGGTAAGGTCTTCTGCATGTTCTTCGTATTCCTGTCCAGTGGCCGAGTGCCAGAAACATCTTGAGCCTAAACCCTGAGCCCTAAGCTCAAACCATGCCCGGTAATTACTATGTCAACTTGACCACTTGATCTCTCCAGCCTGGGCACAAGACTAGTGCAGATTCGGAGAAAACGATTCAAATGTCTACCTACCTAGTGGACAGGATGTGCATCCTACTTGCAAGTGTTATGGCTACTGGATCATCTAAACGCCACAGTTTGCAGCCGCACGTGTTTTTTTTTATCAGTATGCCGCTTGTTAGGGTAGCAAGATTCAGCACCGAACCTTCAAGACGACAAAGCAAAATCACAGAATCACTGATGCAGAATCACGAACCCAGATCAAAAGCACGAGATTGGTTTACTTTCCAACCGCTGTGCGAAGGTTCACCATCTCTACCCGATACTCAGACCCCTGAATTAATGCATCTGAAAGAGACCCCACCGTAAAAGAAAGGCCAGCCTCAACAATTATTACCGAACCGTCGGATACCTTTTTGTTTGCGGGGCTCCACGTTTAATCTAGGGGCCTATATAAGTAGAATAGGGTTGTCGGGTCGATTAAATTAGAATTATATGCCGGGACCCCGAAAATACGGCTGATGATATAAATCCTGTATTGCCCATAGTAAGGAATATACCATAATTCCCGTGGTTTAGGGTCCTTAAGGTAATGCAGGGTTCATATCATCAACAGTAGTATTGGTAATTATCTAGGCCCCTGTCTTAGATCGTTCAAAGGGTCCTTCCCTGCGAAGGAACCCTTCGAGACACGCCGTTCTAACTTTTAGGGCTTTAGGGCTTTAGGGTTTTAGGGTTTAGGGCTTATAAGTCATTATCAAGGCTGTAACCTGGGCTTTAAGGCTTTAGGCTTGAAGAGTTAGAAATTGAGGGCTTCGAGGGTGAAAGGCTGAGGCTTCTGAATTGAGGCTTGATTTCAGGATTTCGGGCTGGGGGTTCAGGATTTTTCCTTGGCGGGTGGGAGCTGGAACCTGACAAGCTTTCGGTTCATTTTTTTGACAAAGGCGTTTTCAGTTTAACCTGTGCTCAAAAACCTTGTCTGAACCAACCAAGCTTTTGGTCCAATCCGTGTTTGTGGACAAGCTTGAGCTTAACAAGATATGCTGCTGCTACCTTTTGGGTATTTGATTTTGTCTTGATGTCAGAGCGCACTGATGGGCTTCAGCAGAGCTAGCTGCAAATGCTAAGATTAAACCTTAAACTTTGTTTTAGTGTGTCAAGCCCCTACTTAAAGCACTTGGGATTTAGTCACTAACTAGGGTTTTTAATCAGGTAACTATAGTTATACTTACTGAGAACTCCCATTAGGGTACTTATGCTCCAAGTCACCTGGCAAATTCTTATGGCGCCCAGATGAAGCCCGTGTAAACCCCTATAGTACTCTTACAATATGGGTAGTTCTCTAAACTAGGGTCCCTTTTAAACCTTTTCGGTCCCCCCCCCCAACATACTACATAGTACGGCACCCTCATGAAAAGGACCCGAAACGGGGCCCCAATCAAGAGAACTACGCATAATGATATAATCTGTAATCTTGAAGGCACATATAGCAGGCGCAGAAAGGACATAGGTAGTTGTCAAAATTATGGTCCCTTTTTGGGTCCTTATTATAATACGGCACCTAATATTTAGGGTACCGTACCCCAAAAGGGATCCTAATTTTGACAACCACCCACATGAAAGGGCGCCTTCGCTTCCTCGGAGCTCTCGGCGGCCGCAGCCGCGGCCAGGGCGGTGGCGGCCACGATGGCCAGCCTTTGCCGAGGGTTCAGAGGCTTAGGGTCCAACAACCCTAAGCCTTAGGGTCCCTAAACCCTACGGGTTTAGGGTTTAGGGTTTAGGGTTTAGGGTTTAGGGTGCCCTATAAACCCTAAACCCAAATTAGGCTTAGGGTTTGGAAGTCGTCAGAAGTATAGGGTTTAGGGTTTTCTTCAAGGATCAAGGGCTCCCTTTCGCCATCCCGACATCTCTGGAGCCGAATATGGCATTTTCTCGATCATGGTTCTCACAATTTCACGGTTCATGAAACAAGGTCAATACTAGTAATGCAAGTTTTGATAGTCACACCAACAGTAATACTCATGATACCCAATGTAACTGACAATAGAAGTCACAACTATTGTATTCATAGTATATGATAGTTGTTGCAAAAAACATAAACAAAAAGAGAGTCATGCTGTTTTGTCACGTTATGCAACCGATGTAAAGGCACACTGAACACATTAGTTACAAACCCTTCTAATGCATCTGAACCTATACCTTCAGCCAGTAACATCGAAGCAATTTCAATTCCAATGTCTTGACGGCCGATTCAAAGGGGCCCCAGGCGAGGATGCTTCTGTCCCTTCGGCTGCGGGCACCTGTGCGGCCGTTTTCTTGGCTGGGTTGGGTGCCTGGTACGTTTAGGGTGTTAGGGGCTGTGGAGTTGGGGGCTGTGCGGTTTCTGTTGTGCAGGGTTTAAGGATCAGGCTTTCGTCTGTAGGACGTGGCGATTTGAGCGTCTGTCGCTACCCGAGAAGCTCTGAACTGTGAGATGGAGCTCGCAACATCTTGGAACGTCACCACAGGCCCACGGGTGCTGAGATGGGGATGCGTATTTATATACACAGGTGGACGACAGAACCATGTCAATGCTGCAATTCCATGGCGCACCCTGTCTGTATTACTCAAGGAGCCCACAACCGTCTGTCTGGCCCCTGAATCCAATGTCCAGAGCCTCATAGACGGGAGTGCTCCTGCCCGCGAACGGAGCTGCCTGGAAAGCTATCGAGCATTATTGCGGGTTTGCCTGCTGCTTGTGATGTTTCTTTTTCCGATCATGCAGCAGTTCTGGCTTCAACAACCGCGAGGCCCCCGTATATCGCTCACTGTTACAAACATCACACATCACACACACCTCTACGGCGGACTCGTAGCAGTGAAAGTAACCCATCATCAGTGTACAAACTATCCTCATCTTCAAATCTCCCATCACAGGTATCAGTACGTATTTATCATCATATTCTGCATAACTAAGAATCATCGTCATCACCCACCATCGTTGTGATCGCTACACCTGCCCTAAACCCTAAGCCACAAGGTTCTCCAAAGAGTCCGAAGTACCTGGGTCCTAAGTACCTATACAGTAGAATGTAGGATTTCTAGATCGGGAAAGGAAGCTAGGTGCCCATAGTATGAGCATATAATATATATGAGCATATATCGTAGAATGTAAGATTTCTGTATTAGGAACTGTATTATGGTTTGGGAAAGTATCCCCCATACCAGTAGCTAGGACTGTTTGGGTTCAGCAGCTCATCATGGTCCGCCCGGATAGTCCCCCAGGGACAACCGACCCGCAGACTTCGGATAGCTGCCCGAAGACTCTCGAATACTGACTCAGTGAGTTTAGGAGTTTAAGGGTTTAGGGTTTAGGGTTTCGGGATACCGACTCAGTGAGTTTAGGGTTTTAGGGTTCGAATCGGCCTTGAAGTATCGAAGGACACCTTTTCAAATGATCGAGAGAAGATTCTTCATGTGAGGAAGTCTCGGGGTCAAAATTTGCATACCCCTTTAGGGTGTAGGGTTTAGGGTTTAGGGTTTAGGGTAAAGCCCTAAACCCTAAAACCCTAAAGCCTAAAGCCTAAAGCCCTAAACCCTAAAAACCTAAAACCCTAAACCTCTAAAACCCTAAACCCTAAAAACCTAAAACCCTAAACCCTGAAACCCTAAACCCTAAACAGGGTCTTGAAGGATTGCAAGCCGAACTACGAGGGAGGAGGAACCGCCTCGAAGCTTCGACTCTTTCTTTGCTCTTATTCAAACCCCTTACTTGGAGGATCAGGGGACTTAGTAAGTAAGGTTATAAGGGGCCCTTTAAGGGATCTATAGGGGGGTACTATTAAGGTTTAGGGGTTTGGGCACTTGGAGGATCATGGGACGTTTTAAGTAAGGTTATAAGTACCCCAATTGGGGTTATAAGCAATTATTAGTCTAGTTACCTTATTTATAGCACTAGTTACGAAGTCCCATGAACCTCTAAGCAATCAAGGATCTACACAACCCCCACCCACCTGCCCCCCAAAACAAAAAAGGCTTATCTGAAGGGCCCACCTTCTGAGGTGTAACACTGGGATATCTGTTGGCGGGTTCTTTTGTTTGCAACCTTAGAGCGGTCTGGGTAATGTGCGGGTGCTAATAATTACCTATACTAGTTTGGGGGTTCCTTATTCGAATTATAGTATGATGGGCCCCAAAACCCTATTGTAATTATTAAGGTCCCTACACTCGTGCTGTAGGGGTTTAAGGCTCAAGGGGTCTAGAGTAAAAACATCTAAGAGTAGCGGCAGGTCTTGAACCATCAGGGTATGGGTTTGTTTGGTGTCAAGGGCTAAGAGTTTTCAGGCTCATTGTCGAAGGAAGCCCTGCATATGCTCCTACTTCGACTGGTTTTTCTCAAGCTAGGCACTCCAACCAAAATTGGAAGACGACTGCTACCAAAGTCGCCAGACGGAGTTGCTACCAATGCTTCCTTACTCGATTCCCCGTAAGAGGTCACAGCGATTGCATTCGTTTAAGATTACCACAAAGAAAGCCACAATATAAACAAGCAGATTAACAAGATTCTTATATCACATCATACTGCCAGGAGGTTGGTGAAAAGGGTATTTGTGCGACAAAGTGTAGCTGGAGGGAGGGATGACGGGCGGCAGGGAGGGAGGTGCGAGACAGACAGATAGAAAGAGAGAGAGAGAGAATGCCGCGGTATAACCCTCAGAACAGCCGGCTATGGGATCCCATGTAAGTCCGAACACCCAACACCCCAGCGCCACAGGTGCCTCCAGCTGTGGTGTCGCAACCCGGCTTGGTGGAGCCACGGCCGTGCGCGGGGCGGGTGGAGCCTGGATCCCAAAGATGGATCCGCAAAATGCGTCCGTAGTCTTAAGAAACCCCCCAGAAAGAGACCCCTTCAAGTAATGTAGGGGGCTTAGTAATTTGAATAGCATTTTGGGGTATATTATACTATACCTATAATAAGGAATTTAATGGGGTCCGTACTCTTCAGGATCCCTCCAGAAAGAGACCCAACCCCAAAAACCCTGCAAACCCTAAACCCTAAACCCTAAAAACCCCTGAAAACTGAAAACTGAAAACCCTAAACCCTGAAAACCCTGAAAACCGTCAAGGTAAAACTGGCCGCTTCGCACCTGGAAGGCCCGGCCCAGCTCCGACACGAGGAGCACCGCGGCGGACAAGAGCAGCACCGGCAGCAAGGACCGCCTACTATAGGGGCCTTAGGGTTTAGGGCTTAGGGTTTAGGGTTTAGGGCTGGGTTTAGGCTTTAGGGCTTAGGGTTTAGGGTTTAGGGCAGCAAGGACCGCCTACTATAGAAGCCTGTATGTAACTAGAACCTAGCATTTAGGGACTCATAGTACTAAGGGTATAGGGCCCCTACTTCTAAGGGCCGTGTGGTGACGAAGGAACCTACAGGTAAAATAAGAGACTTAATAATTAGAATAGGGTTTTGGACTACATTATACTATAAGGCGCCCCCCCCCAGAAAAAAATGCAATCATCTAAGCTCCTACTTTCACTTTTTTGTTGGTTGCTTGATTCTGGGTCTCTAGAGTCTCGGAGCGCCCTAAACCCTAAAGGCCTACCTAAAGCTCTAAACACCAAACCCTAAAACCTTAAACCGCAATACAAAAAAACCTGAGCCGACAACAAATTCACCTAAACCCTAAACCCTAAACCCTAAAAGCCCCAAGCCCTAAAACCCTAAAGCCACCTCAGCCAACAAACATTTACCAAAACGTCTCAAGGCCCCGAGCCTCTGCGGTCCATGGGTCGGCACAGTAGGTGCCGCCATTGCCTTCAGATCGCTTTCTTCTTGGACGGCTGTAATGGGGTTTGGGGCTTATTAGGGGTTTTGAGGTTTGCGGTCTTATAAGTTAGGGTTTCGGGTTCAGGTTTTTGACGGCTTTAATGGGGTTTGGGGTTTATTAGGGTTTAGGGTTTATAGGACTTAGGGGTCAGGGTTTATTAGGGTTCGAGGTTTATAAGGCTTATGAGTTAGGGCTTCTGGGTGGGTGATGCCTCTGTATCCATCAACTCACGGCAGTACAGCTTCATCCCCGAATTGCGCTCTGCCCAGAACGATCTCATGCCGACTGCCAAGTCCGCGGCGACAGCCGGGTCAATCCGCTGGCCATGTCCAAACTTTGCTCGAGCAGCTGTGATAGTCACTGCTGCCGCGGTTGATGATGCTGCCAGCATGGAGAAGACGTTGCCAGTGCCCAATTGATAGACTCTGCATGGCCATCATGGATGAAGGCCAGGGTACAGGGTTTAGGCTTAGCGTTTTCGGTTGAGGGGGGAGGGGGAGATGAGTTTTTTTTTAACATATTAGAATTCGAACCAAACTTTTACACGTTTTTTTGCCAGGACTGCTGGAGAGGTTTTACGTTGTCAAGGCTTCGGGTTTCCGGGTTTTTGGTTCCGGATTCAGAGAGAAAACCGTGGGAATTGGAGAGTCAGGATATAACTACCTTTGAAGGAATTATGGGTAATCTAGAAAAGTGTAGTTAAGTGATGTCTTAACAGCCTTAGATGCCAAATCCCCTGGATCCCGGGTTCTTGGAGCTGCAGGCCTTCCCAAGTTCAACATATGGGAGTTTCCGAAAATAGGGGACCCTAATATAGTACCCCAAAAATGATAGGATCCCTATTATAAGGACCCCAAAACAAGGTACCCTAATTTTCTGAAACTCCCATATCCGAAGACCCTCAGTCCTCGAACCCTTAAGCCGAACTAGCTAGTATAGGGGCCTTTCTTTCTTTCTGGGAGGCGAAAGGTCCAGGGGACGTGCCTATTGCAAAACATTGAATTCACAAGTGAAACAAAGCCTATAATAAGACTCTAAACCCTAAACCCTAAACCCTAAACCCTAAACCCTAAACCCTATGGTATAGAGGCCTTAATACTTAGAATCAGGTTCTGGTGTTTCGTATGCTAGAGTTAGAATAGGGAACCCACAAAATAGCATGGGCATTTATTTAGGCTTCTATATCCATGACACCCTGAACCCTAAACCTCGAGCCCTAACACCAAAACTATAAAGCCAAATCCAAGACAAGACCCAAAGACCCGAACTCCTTACTCCCTAACGAAACCCTCAAATCAGAACATAACGCTCCAAGACGTCGAGTGATTTTCGAATGAAAGGACACCCTCTAGTAACCCTACAAGCAACCATCCTGTAGTAACCTTGCAGTAGAAGCCAGAAAGTTGGAACATCCTTATCCTCATGCCCTAGAGGGAAGAGTAGAGGGAATCCCAGCTATAACCATCCTAAATCCATGTTCCAACTTTCTGGGGTTCCCTCTAAACCCTAAACCCCTAAACCCCAAGCCCCTAAACCCTAAACCCTATATAGCTACCCATATAGGAACCTTGAGAGAATCCTTGCAGTGAATTTGGAGTACTCTCCTCGTAACCCTCGCTCATCTACGATGTGAGCTCCTCTTATAGTAACCCTTATAGAGTAGCCCAAACCCCTAAACCCCAAATTCCCCGAAACTCCAAACCCCTAAACCTTAAACCCCCTGAACACCATACTACAGTTACAGTAACATATAGTAACCCTAACCAACCCACCCTTACACCCCCCGCCCCCCTAAACCCCTGTAGCACCCCTGCGGTTGATGATGTAAATCCTGCGTTACCCATAACACGGAATGGACCATAATTCCCATAGTTTAGGGTCCTTAATCAGGTAATGGTAATGCAGGATTTCTATCCCTAAACCCTAAACCCTAAGGCCTTATAAGGTAATGCAGGATTTATATCCCTAAACCCTAAACCCTAAAGCCTAAACCCTAAATCCTGAATCCTAAACCCTCTTAACCCTAAATCCGAAACCCTAAACCCTAGATCCTAAACCCTAAACCCTAAACCCTAAATCCTAAACCCTAAATCCTAAACCCTAAATCCTAAACCCATAACCCTAAACCCATAACCCTAAACCCTAAACCCTAAACCCGGGCACCCGGCCGGCTCTCGGAGGGGCAGTTGGATCTTCCGGCGCGCTCCGTTCCGCTGGAGAGAAAAGAGGCCCAAACGGCGGAGGGCTTTGGCCTTTTAAGAAAGTTTAGGGTTTAGGGTTTACGGTTTAGGGCTTATAGGGTTTAGCGTTTAGGGTTCAGGGTTCAAGAGTTTAGGGTTTAGGGTTTAGGGATTAGGGTTTAGGGATTAGGGATTAGGGTTTAGGCTTCCCTTTTAGGGGTTCTAGAATAGGGTTCCGTTAAGGGTTGCTTAAACGACCTTCCTTTAGGCTTTAGGGTTCCTTTTTGAGGGGTTCTAGAATGGGGTTCCGTTAAGGGTTGCTTTTACGGCCTTCCTTTAAACGGGGCTTAAGGGTTCCATTCCTTCAAAGGGGCTTTAGGAAAGTTGAAGGCTCCCTTTAAATAGGAGTTTAAGCAAGTGTTCTATGAGGGCTAGGATATAGGTGTTGTCAAAATTATGCGTCCCTTTTTGGGTCCTATGATAATACGGCACCTATTATTTAGGGTACCCCCAAAAGGGGCCATAATTTTGACAACTACCTATATGCTATGAGGTCTTACATGGCTCTCATCGGACTAAAACTCCCCTTTAATCAAGGGTTGGGGTTTAGGGTTTAGGGTTTAGGGTTTAGGGTTTAGGGTTTAGGGTTTAGGGTTGAGGTAGCCGAGGAAGGTTGGTTATTTCACAGGGATCTGGCCTGCGAACCCGTACGGAGGAAGCCTATAAGTTGATAAAGGCACCCTGTGAACCCGCAAAGGAACCGAGGTTTGGGCTTAGCAAATTTCTTGGAGCCCCAAGCCAGAACTCGCGACTCCGAGGGCTATAAGTTTAAGGCTTGTTGAAATATTGTTATGTACTTGTGGTGCCCTTATAGAGAGTCGAAAAGGGTTTAGGGTTTAGGTTTTGCTTGAATCTTGTTATCGGTGCCTTTTTAGAGAGTTTCGGAAATAACTCAATACATTTCTGATATCCCCCTGAACCCTAAACCCTAAACCCTAAACCCTAAACCCTGAACCCTAAACCCTAAACCCTAAACCCTAAACCCTAAACCCTCTCGTGTTGACATTGTTTGGATGCTCTGTTGCCAGGACCAAGGGACCCGGTGGTGTGACTCGCGAGTAAAGGGCTCCTTAAAGGGTTCTTTAATTTAGGGTTTAGGGTTTAGGGTTTAGGGTTTAGGGTTTAGGGTTTAGGACTCTGTGGTATAAAGGCCTTAATAATTAGAACAGGGCTTTGGGGGTCTATTATGCTAAAATTTCGACAAGGAACCAGGGTACCTACGATGCCATGAAGGGCTCCGAGCCGTTGAAGCAAACAGGAAGAAGCACACACTTGTGTTTCAGGATGGTTCTAACGGTTCCTTCAAGGAACGCGTCCCAACATGTAAAAAAAAAGTATGGCGCTTCAAAGTCAAGGCTCTCATACATGCACTTGTAAAGTCCCATGATCCTCTAATCTGGGTCAACAAGATGCGTTGCGACAAGAAGGTCACAAGCTCCACTTCCTTGGGAAGGTAGGCCAACATATATGTTCTGAGAGATCTCTATACGAGAGGCCGTATTATCCCGAGACCACACAAAGCCAGAACAGCACCGACACGCCATTAACCCCAAACGCTAAACTACTAATTATCAGACCTTCGTATCAAGTCCTCGACCGAAAACACTGTGTAGAGAATTTGCTCGCAGTTCAAGTGCTTCAAGAGTCAGGTTTAAGGTCCAGGGCTTAGCTCCGCAAGTGTTGGGTGGGGCTCTTTGCTCCAGGATATGGCCCTTGGCTTACAGTTCACGGTTTATTGGGGCATTTAGGGTTTTTTGGGTGTTGGGGTGGGGTTAATTCAAGGCTGAGGGTCAAGGGTTGTTGGTTTGAGGATCTCGGTGATGGGGCTTCGGGCTCCGGGGTTTAGTTTAGGGTTTATAAGCTGTGGGCTATAGGTTTAGTTTAGGGTCTATAGGCTCTGGGCTATAGGGTTCATCTCTGCTTACACACACACACACACACGCAGAGCTTTTTGGTGGGATTCAATCTGTGGCTGTCACGGTGGGCCAGGTCAGTATGCCGTCCTGCTGCCGCTCTCACGACCAAAGGCACTCAACGCGTAGGACTCAGGGCAGTGTATACAATGGGTTTGGATGGGGCCTAAACCCTAAACCCTAAGACGTAAACCCTAAACCCTAAAAGCTCAAACCCTACAGTAAACCCTAAACCCGGGCTGGGGTGCCCGGTCCCGGGTTTAGGCTTGCGGCACTCGGTTCAAGTGTCGGTCTGTCCGAAAATTCAGGAGACATGGCCCTCCCGAACGAACAACCCCACAGAGCGGCTTTAATTCTTGAAACGCCTAGGGCACGGTCCCGACAGCCAGTTGGTCCTATGCTGGCATGACCGTTGAGCACAAACCGGATTTCCCTAACGATCTACTTGCCACATGGGCTGCCAAACATCTTTTTAGACCACCCTAAACCCTAAACCCTAAACCGGTTTATTAAACCTTAAACCTTGACCCCTAAGCCGAAAGCCTTGAGCCGACAAGCCTTAAAACCTAAACCCCAAACCTTAA